>JAAZTK010001660.1:0-13276 GCA_036507255.1 Megalothorax incertus
TGATAAGGAGGAGGGAGGAGGAGAATAAGAGGGAACAAGTGTTTCCTAAACAAAATCTCCACCAGTCTCATTAATGAACGAGTTGCCTTATTACTATTTGATGTTTGATGAAAGGATGGGGAAAGGCTGGTGCTAATAGACTCAAATGCACAACTAATGGAGACAATGTATCTCGGGAGTGCTTACATTTATAGTACTTTATGCAGCAATAACTCCCCGCCTGGGTGGGAAGTAACTGATCGTAAGTTAATTATAATTTTATGAAATGCCATGAGCTCATTTACAGTACACAACTTATATAAACCCATGATATGTAATACATATAAATAAACCCCTATACATACCTATATTATATATAAATAAGGAAACATAAATATAACTAATTCAAAATTTCTAATATCTCTACAATATAAATATTGTACAATACGAAAAAATTTTATAGCAATGTACTATGATAGGTACTAATATGGTATACCAATATCTGTATTACCTACTACCTACTGATAGTAGTAGTACAGAGTATATGATATTACGATACATATAGATACATATGTATATTACTTACATAGATCTATTGTACTTATATGTATGTAGTAGTCAGAGGTCATTAATTGTAATATTTACCAGTACTAATAATATTTATGTCGTATTAGGTATAGTATCAGTTTAGGTATACAAAAACATGTAGGTACATATTTGGCATGTCACATAGTCCTACTACCTATTGCTATATGAAAATGGGTCTTATTTAATTAATTATTACTCCGAAAATACGATAGTTAGCAAAAAGATTTTCAGTGCCCCAAAGAGCTCTGATATTATTGTTCCTTATATCAAAATTTGAATAGCCAGTGTTGCACCCTTTGAACTCCATGCCCTTTTGAACCCGGCGGGAAATAAATTCAGAAATAACTTGAGCCTATTTTGCGTGGAGGTCATTCCAAACTTTCGGAATTATTGACCTTTATTCTTCGGAATTTCGGGTTTTTTGTTTCCCAAAGTTAATCTCATGACTCCCCAGATGTATTCAGTGGGTTTTGTGATCCGGAAAGTTGCCTGGTCATGGGGGGATGGCCCCCCACCCCCCTTTCTACCCCCGAAAATCGGTCTCTAAGTGACATAGAGGCCTGACAGGTCAAGGGAAGGTCAAATCTTCGGGATATCGATTTTTGGAGTTGATTCTCAACTTTTCCAACTATATACTGCTAGTTGACACTGTCTAAGGTCATTCTGACAATGAAGAGGTCAGATTTCTTATTTGCATCCACTTTCAAAAATGGGGGACGCTTAGAGCGTCATGTCATTGTTTCAAGGTCATGACCTGATGGATATTTTTAAATTCGGAGTAATTAAAGACCTTGAAAAACTGGTTACTTTAATGAAAGAACCGAGTGTCCAATGTCCATAACGGCGGAGTTCTTGAAGTTGCAATATGTGACCTCCATTTCTAATTAAGGGTCAACTTTGATCATTAAGTGCACTAATCTAATTAATTATAATAAATATTTTAAAATTCTATTCCAATAGCCTGGATATCCAGGAACAATTTGGCGTTAAAATATTTTAACTATATTGTCAGGAAATAGTAAAAAAATGCTAACAAATATTTAGAGGAAGAGACCCATTTTCATATAGCAATAGGTATAAGGTATGCCATATTTGAATAGCGTAATTATAGATAAGATATACCACATACCTTTTATGCTACTATGATAGTAAAGCTCCAGAGAGACAAAGGATTGTGTGTTTGAAACCCAAACACATACTTGCCATTTCAATAATTGATCAAGATAAATTAATAAATTAGATAAATCGTTTATTCGCATTTGTCAAAGCCGGAGAACCGAACCACAGCAGTGGGATTCGAACATGCAGGATCAGATTATTACGACTCGGAAAGCAGGATATCCTGCCCAGATAATATGTGTGTGCCCCGGATAAGAAGAGTGATTCGGAGCAGGGATTTGCATTTAAAGTAGAGCATTAATTGAATAAGAATGAATGAGAGTAAATTCGCAAAGCTTCATCCAATTTCAATGGGTAAGACAATTAATTCGCATTCCACAAACGCCTCATACTTATACTATTTACTTATCGTAGCCGGTCATCATCTGCCAAACAACGTCTCTTTTACTCTCATCCAAAATCCCCTTTGTTTTCCCCAACATACTTTTACTAGGCTCGTCAGTGTGCGTTATATATTTAATAATGTTTGCAAACCTTCGAATCTCCCAAATGCACAATGAGAATTCGAGAATACTCGTATAGATATGCTCCTGATAAGAGATTTAAATAAATTCTCCCTCTCAGAGCCAACTTTCTCCTCTTTCTCTCTTTGTTTGTTTATTTCTGTCTCAAAGAGAAAGTAAACTCTTGATCCTTATAAATAGTAGCAGAGAAGCATTTAAACCCTTATTTATTTCAATGCAATGTTTAAACTTATACTTAGTCGTTTTATCTTGCACACCGTAAATTATTTTTAGATTGGGGTTTCATTCCTTTACTTTCCCATAGAATTTACATACATAGAATAGAATAGAATTGAAAATGGATTCGGATTTTGCTTATGATCGTACTTATTATATAAGTGGATAAACTAGGCATTTTGAATATGGAGTAGCTCGTAAATTGGGCAGGGAATTTGGCTGAGACTTGATCAAACCGGTCCAAGACAATTTTATTGGCCTTGGGAAATTTCAATGAGGGGAAAGATTTGCATGTTTTATAATATAAAATATAGGAGTACATTGAGAGGGCTGGTTAAAGGGAGACATTAGGTGGCTCATTGAAGATTGCCAATAGTAATGTAAGCACTAGTCTATCTATGCCTACTTAGATATGTCCTATTGTACTTGGTAGTAATATCAATACTGCAGTCTAGTAGTAGACCCTAGTGATAGTTCACAGATGAAGGGGAAAATGAATTTTTAATAAGAAGGCTTTGAAAGGTGGTTCAGCGCGAGAGAAAGGAGACTTTCTTATTGAATCCACAATCCTCTCGAGACCCCATTCCTTCTGCCCCAATCTCCTATTCATTGACCAATGAAATTTTTAATCACACACCACTATTCTCTCTCTCTCTCTTCCGTTTGAATCCTCTCGACTCTCCCCTTTTGATCTACTTCCAATTTTATCTCAATATACTTGCACCTTCTCCATAGGCCCATAATTCCTCACTATTCCCTTCACCTCATATCTCGAGGAGGAGGATTGTTGAACTGTGGATCGGGGCCACTCCTGGGATTCTTCGGAGGAGGAGGACAATGAGCTCAGGGAATTCCCAGTAAGCTCTCACAGTCAGAGATGACAGCCAGCTTAAAGATCTTACAAACAATAACCCCCTAAGGGGGGAGCGTAATAAATAGAGCTGGAGAGAGTAGTATACGGCAGCTCTGAGCACAATTCCTCAACCACAAAAAACCAAATTATTTTCAAGCTACGGCCACGGCTTTGCCCTTTGTGACACCCGTATGAGAAGAGACCCTTTTTTAGAAAACAAACACACAATGGAACAATGGTCAATTTTTGCGGATGTCTTTTTGAGTTGAGGCAATGTTCAATCAAAAGATTGGATCCGAGTGCGTACCAAAGTTTCTAACCGGAAGAATGAGTCAAATCAGGTTCACACTTTCTTTATCAGCCCACATTCATCTTACACTATCTTTTATTATTGTAGTAGTAGTAGTATATCTACTCATTTCTCATAAGGTGTAGGCCAAATACTCATATAGCAAAAGGCGAAGGATTTAAGTGGACTTACCAGCTAATCTCGCTCCTCCAAGAGGGTTTTCTTGCGCTTTCTTTGGCTTCTTCCTTCTCGCCCTGCCGGCAATCAAAAGGAAACTAAACAGAAAAAAGAGCGAGTAGTTCCAATCAACTAGAGCCTCAAATTCTCTTCCCAATTCAAGACATTTCTCCCCGAATATAAACTGATAGTGTATCCACGCGGCTTTGGCCTCAACAACTCTGTAGTTTTCTCCTAATAGTAAGCTATATAAACGATCAATCCCTTGGGTTTTTTTTACAAAGAACTTACATATACGTACACTCTAAGCAACGTGTTAAACAATGTTTTGAAACGCTGCCGTGTCGAATTTCTACTCTTCACTTCCCCACTCGCTTTTATTTCAGTACAAAGTAACTTTTCCTCCAATTGGGAAACCCTTAGGAAATTCTGATCGACCCTTTCTCACTTACAATATACTCTTACGTTATTATATATTGTAGTACAATAGGTAGGTCAGAGTACCAAAATTAAATCGTGCCTGAAATCACTTAATTTAAATAAATAGTTGTATAGTGTTACATTGACGACATTCTTTCCACTTTGTTGATTTTTTTCTTATTACAATATACTCTTACGTTAGTACTATATATGTTGTACTACGATAGGTAGGTCAGAGTACCAAAATTAAATCGTGCCTGAAATCACTTAATTTAAATAAATAGTTGTATAGTGTTACATTGACGACATTCTTTCCACTTTGTTGATTTTTTTCTTCCAAACTTTGGATCGGTTTACCTGACTGACTGAGAGTAGTGAGGCTAGGTTATTGGCACGAGAACAAATGGCGTGTTTAAGAAACTCTGAAAAAGTAAATAAAGAGTTATGTGGTGAAGAAGTAGTGTAGTAAGGATGGAGAGCGGGAAAAAGTTTCGGCTTTCAGAGAGACACTCGGAGACGAACTGTGTTCTCCGGCTTTTGGCCAAAAAACCCCGTTCAACCACAGGCAGTGATAAAGGAACAAGTTGGCGCACGCGGCCCTTAAAAACCCGGGCTCAGTGAGGGCACATTCAAGTACGATATTTTAATAAGCGGGCTCTAATCCGGGACTCTTCTTACTTTTACGGCTTACCCATCCATACTCCCCCTCCGCCTCCTTCTTATCCCAGGCCACCGTATATTTAAGCCGTGGTCTCTGTCAACTTCCCCTAAATTCTTCTCATTAAAACTTTAGTGAAAAATTATTGAAATCAAACACCTTCCTCTCTTTTTCTCAGTCACCTCACTCGTCACTTGAATTTCTCTGGTCTCAAAATACTCAGGGACTTCTAAATTGTTCTTATGCAAAATTTCAGCAAAAAATTTGCAATAATTTAAAAATATGTAAAAGCCATTAGAAAAGCAACATACTACGATACTTTACCCTGTATGATAAGTGGTAATCGAGTTAATTCGTAGTATGTGCTATAGCATTATAGAGGTAAAAAATTCTGTAGGTAGATACTTGAACAAACTTTAGCTTATTTTGCTTCAAAATGTAAATTTGCCCAAAAGTTCCTCTCAAATCCAAAGTATTGAAATAGAAAGAAAGGGGAAAAATCTTAGAGAGAAATATTTTGTCCATTTTTATTTTCTTAAAGTTAAACTTTTTATTATTAGATACTCATAGAATGAAAAAATGGATATTTGTATATCTTGGCATTAGTACTACTTTGTAGTAGTAGTAGAACAAAAAATTTGCATATTCTTCCGTATCTAATGCTTAAGTATGCACATTCTTTTATGTAAATACGGCTTATAATACTATGATATCTCTGTAGCCTAATGCAATAGTGGCATTTTGCAAAGCGAGTGAAAGTAGAGCTTGAAGCGGCGAGGAATGTGAATCCCTTCCTTGCAATTTATTTGTGTTTTACATAAATATTTATGCATAAGAAAGGGAAGGCACCTTGCAACACCCAATCTAATAGCAAAAGAAAACGCTTTTTCCTCCTTCTCCTCCTCAGACGAGTAGTCTCGGTGGGCCAAATTGCTCTCTGAAATCAATGCAAACACTCCCTGGCTATGCCCAGTCGCTGGGACTCGACGGGTGGGTGGGTTTTCCCGAGTCAAATTTTCCTCTTTTTCTTTTTCTACTCTACTTTCTTTAGCATTGCTGCACCACTCGTCAACGAGAACCACAAATGTTTTCCATCTCCTAACAGTACTAGTATGTAGTAGTACCACTAAAAAAGATTCACATTTAACTATCGTACTACTTATGTATATACACAATGATACGATATGTACAATCCTTCGTGCAAGCACTAATAGATACCCATTTTGATATCTCTTTTGAGGACTGTGGGGGAGCTACGAAAGAAAATCCAGTGAAAGGAAATCATTTCGGGAGAGTTATTGGAACCCAGAGTTTTCAACTAACAAATTCTTATGCACATATAGCTAGTTAAATTGGATATTTATAATAATAGTACTTTTATCCAGTTTACAATATACTTATGGTAGGAGTTTAATTGCAAAGAATTTCATATTAATTTATATGATTTCAAAATTAATTGATTATTAATATGCCAAATATCATGATTATTAATATGCAAAGTGCCTAGTAATAGGTATATCCCCTTTATAAAAAAATCCTATTTCATCTATATATAATATTTCCAAACTCCTCCTCAGGGGAAGCTCGAAAATTCATGAAAATCATTCAACGCTATCAGAATGATTAGGGGCAGGTTGTAGTGGGTTTAGTTTCCCCTAAAGTTGACATCCGGGTGACCTGGCCCATGTCACATGGTCAAAAGTTGAGCAAAAAAATTCAAATAAAATACTATCCGATGCTTCTTGACAAGGGCTTTACGATGATATATGTTGTCACCCCAAAAAGTTCACTCCCCTGACCTCTGCGGGGTCATTTATGGGAATTCGGGGAAATAAAATGTCGGGTTTTTTAATTTGGAACCAGCTGGCGCATCATTTAAGAACCTTGGGGAATATTGAGACTATTTGAGATTAAAATTGGGATTTAATTGTTTTTAATAAATATCTGCTGATTTCACGTGAAAGCCCCTTTAATGAGTTTATCGTCGGAATGTCAATTCCGACGGGCTTCCCCTAGTTATATTATATTTTCAAATGTTTTATGTAATAATAATAAAGGAAAATTATTTGTATTTCCCGATAAGTAGCATATACAGATAGATATTTATAATATTTATAGTACCATCTTTGTGCAATGATCAATACAAATGGTATGAATTAATTTCATCCATCTTGATTCTTGATTATAGAATTAGCATTAAATATTGTATTGATACATATTTATACAAATGTATACTCGCATAAAGTATAAATCAATTCTTTTTCTCTTTAATTTTGGCAAGATTGCATTAAAAAAGCATTTTGCTTGGAGCAGAAAATAGAAAATAGGGGGAGTTCTCTAAGGGTTTGGTTTCAGGAAATTGGGTAGTCCCCTTTGAGAGAGGAGAAGGAGGAAGAGGAGGGAATCAGAGGAAAACACGGGGGAGAACTCTCGTAGTAAATCTCTCAAAAGTCTTCTTCTCATAAATTATCATACGTGTTGGGTTAAGTAGAAGTTGTGTTGCAATACAGATATCAGCGGCAGCGAACGTTGAGTAAAATCCCCCCTTCTTTTTTTTACATGTGCAGTGAGGGAGAAATTCTGAAACAAACTCAGGTCAAACATAAATATCAGTACATATATAGTAATACTATAATACAATATTATAGTACATACCTATACGGATAAACAACATACATAATACTACGGATAGTACATTCCCTACTACTGACTGGTAGCTACAATATTACCTATACCATATCCGAAACACATTTCAAAAACACCCGACTTATCGGTGGCATCAGCAGCTAGTCATACACAAGAAGCATGGGAAGAAATGTGGCCAAAAAAGTAAAGATGCAAATAGTACCAAAGTTGGAGAAGAAAAGTTGAAAAGTTGGGTTTAAGGGAGATTTCCTTTTGAATAAATAGAAATTGTAGTAGTATCTCATCTGTATTGGTAAGGAGAAAGGAGTTTTAAAAAGTTTTGTATGCTCACACTAAGCAGAGTGAAAGTAAGTTAAAAAAAACCTCATGTTTTTCCGTGAGATTGAGTTCTTAGCTTTAATATTGGGGGAATTATCGTGTATTCATCCAAAGAAGGGACCCCGGGATCTGAGTAACTTGTCCAGACGGATAGTATCAGTAGGGGGTTTAAGAAACACTTTCACAATATGTCACCAGGCTCGTCCGTGACAACTCGGCTCCTTCAACATTTGCATAGCCTGAACCCGGACCTTGCTCCCCCCCCCTTCCCACCCTTTAAAATATTAACTCTTTTGGCCGAAGAGCCGGATTCCAGAGTTTGCGATGTCACCAAATACTACTATAGTATAGGATTATCCTTCTCTTTTGCGAGAGAAGAAAGAAAGGATTTCCGAGAATTTGAATGAATTGAGACACTTTGCCGCAAACTTAATAGAGGTTATACGAGTATAGGATGAAAAACTGTAGAAATGGAATAAAAAGCGAGATTTTGTGTGTGAAAGGGGCTTACGTGTATTTGAGATTTTCACTCATCTCTTTATTGCCTATATTATTTACTTAGTGGACCCGATAAGAGGCCTCTAGGATTCCCAATTTTGGCGTGAATTGCACATGGTCCAAGCTCGCAATTTCAAATTCTCTTTTAATGGTTGTCCATCATCATCATCATATGGTCTTGTGTGAAAGAAGACCTAGTTTTCTCGGTCAATTTTTCCAGAAATGGTCTCCAGAGGGTAGGTGGGGAGCAATGCAATGCCCATATAAGGTTTTGATAAGGAGGAAGGATGGGGGCTCTTGCCATTCTCTAGAACTAGAGATTTTCTCGCTGAGTAAGCATTTATCTCCTCCTCCTTCGGAAGCACCCACAAACTCCTCTAGAGAGGATCCTTCAATGGCTCGTTATTCTGGAATCGAATGTAGAGGAGAGGGGATCAAAAGGATATGATTCAAGGAAGATTTCAAGACTCCCACAGCTGTTTTCCGGTCACTCGGATCGATTTTGGAGGTAGAAAAACTTTTCCAATCACATTCACTTTAGTAAATGGAGGCCACAATCCCAAATCGGGAAAAAACATACAAAAAGCTTATCAGGAATAAAATCTTAATCCTTCGCCAGCAGAAAATGATGAAATTCCGACATGAAATAAGCCGAGAAATGAGGGTCATTTCAAAATCACGTATTGTCTGTGCCATTAAATATATATCATATATACCTGCCTAAGCTAAGTATGTATTAATATCTATACTTATAAGCTAGTTAGCTTGTGTAGTCTATTATAAGTAGTAGTAGGTATCAAGCATGCTACGGAAATTATTGTACTACTAGGTATAATACAATACGATATAGCACATATGTAAGCTATTCCTAAACCTGACTGATATTTAAATTTCACTTATTCTTAGGATTAGAACTTTTCTAGTTGTAATGTTGTATTGAATAATATTATACATACATACATAGGTACACATAAATTCCAAAATCGCTGTGTCAAATAACAAAAAAAATGACCAAAGTTTTAATCCAACTTCTATCTAACAAATGAGCCGATCAGGCGTGGATGACATCGTCACATTTAAAAGTGCTTCGGCATGCAAACGTTGTCAGCAACAAAATAATTGATAAGGTTGACACATGCAATACCATCTCATTTAAAGACTACCATTATCTATGATTAGTGTTTGAAAATATTTCAATATGTGCATTGCAACTACGAGTATAGCTTTATTAAAATATTAATGTGATTTCAATGATTAAATGTACAATATAAAGTGCAATGCTTTAATCATAAAGTAGTAGCTAGTGAGGTTTTAAGCATTAAAGTGTAAATCTCTCTCATTGCTTTTTAATTCAATTTGCACCATCTTCTCCCACTTTTCCTCCTCCCCTCTCATTTGAATAGTTTGAGGGAAAGCTGATGGAGAATTAGGATTTGGGGCTTCCTTTGATGGTGTGGCAGGGAGTAGCGGAGGGATAAGTGAAGGAGTAAAGAGATTTCGAGTTAAGAGAGTCGAAAAAGCCTTCTCGGCTAATTAATTAAAACATCTGGTTCTGAAGACTCGTGGAAGGGGTTCCCCTCCTCCTCTTCACCACCTTTCCTCAACGTCATCCCAATTTAAATACTAATATTAATATTTACCATATTAGCAGATTCCCCTCTTTTGATGAATTGAATTGTCGAATTTTTAGTGTGAACAGATTCATTCTATTTTATAAGTATTAAGTAGGTATATATAAAACGATATAAAACATATAGGTACTGCATTATATCGGACCATCGGTAATATATACATACTATTCCTAATCCTAAGTATCGTACAAAACATAAGATATAAAGTTAAACAATCTCATATTTAAATGATCCAGGTTTAATAATTTGTCATCATTGATGTTAGCTATTGGGGCTTAGAATTAGTGGTAGCGCATACTGTATCAGTGTATACCTACTCACTGATCAGTGATCACTGCCGTGACTCTACAAAGTACTAGTACTACTATCTATCTGTATACAGTATTCGTTAAAGTTCCAGATCAACATATAAAATAGTCCCGAGAACTGGCGGTTTCTGGCAAGCAAAAAACGTTAGGAATGAAGTGGATGAGTGAGTGAGCAAGTAAGTAAGTAGAACATTCTTTCTGAGAAATCAAGAAGCTCACAAAATCTTGGAAAAAGCATTCAATTTTGTCTCACGACGAGAATCTTTTTGCGTTGCTTTTTGGTTCTCGTTCCCGCAATGTAGCGTACATAATACTTACATTGTATGGTGAGAGATATAAAATATATATTAATATGGGATAGTATGGTTAATTCTGTATGGGTATTTTGCTTCATAAGAAGAAAAAATTTCCTTCCTCTTCAAAAGTTGCAGTTGTCATTCGGGTTTTTCTCATCCTTTTTGGAAGAGCGGGTTGGTGAGACTTTGAAAATCCCTTGGAATGGCCCAGTTTGTGTGAAGAGGAATGATTTTTTTTCATCTTGCGAGAGAGAGGGAGATAGAATACGTTGACCAGGCCGCTTCTATGACCGGGGGTTCGTGTCAAGTGATTTATGCGAGTTGTACCGTCAACATTTAATACTGATTCTTAGGTGGTGAAGTTTCCGAATAAAATTGGTGGGCTCACCCAAAATATAGGGGACGATAGATTTCCGGTTAAGGATATCACTTTGATAGGTTTGTCATTTCTCTTTTGCTTTTGAAACTTTTGGTTGCCGCGTAGTCGGATAAATTTATAGTATTTTGTCTCGGAGGAATTGTTTTGCTTTTATTTATTTTATCATATTCATCATTGATAAGACGTGTATAGGTAATCTATACCAAATAGTAGAGAAAAGAATTGATTTCTCAAGCTGAGCTTTTGACTCATCTCTTTCACCTGAGGTTCACCCCCTTCGCCTATTGCGGAAGTAAAATCATGTATAAATTTCTTCCGTGTAAACAAAATTTTAGAAACGGTCAGGAAAATCTCTGGAAGAAGAGAAAAATTCTTTATGGTTTGCAAAAAACTTTCTCCTTTGTTTTTTTCTCTTTTTGGATGGTTTTAGAGCCTCTTGGGATCCACCTATTCCTCTTCCTATGCAATATCTGTATACCCAACGTGGCCCAAGTATTGAGCATGTCATGCCATAGTTGATGTATTACGATTATACAACATCCGAACTATTCAATATGCAAATACTTTGCTACTCAAGTTCTTCCTCCCGCTTTCCGAATATATCATATTCTGAGTTCAGTGAAAGCACTAGTTTCAGTAACCGAAACTCAGTTTGAAACATAGAGGAGAAGGGAAACGGGAATTTGGAGGCAGGAAGATGTACTACTCTATTCGAAGTATGTTTACGATCCATATACGGTATACAATATGCCTATGCCTACTATTCACTTTTCTATTTATATTGTATATGTACTACCTACCACGATATATACTTGATGTATTAGTATACGTATATAATATATTTTGGAGGCGAGGAAAAGAGAACCTCGTAGGGCAATATGCATAACTAGGACGAGGAGATAGAAATAGAAGATGGAATTCAGATTCGTACTTCTTTAATACTCTGAACCTACTATTACTAATATTCAGATTCAAACTCGAAAAAACAGAGCCAAAATCTTACCCTCTCGCCCAAATATAAGTATTATAAGTACGAATATACATTATGTAGCTATCAAAGCTCTGTATTACTATCGACGGTCGATATACTTGCTATAAGATGCTGAGAAACTCTTCGATCTTTATATAATTAATAATTATTATAGTACAATAGTTATTGGTACATTTACATTTACATGAACATTCTGCATATGCATTTTAAAGATATATTAATTGTATATGTGTAATAAAAAATATCACTACATATAATGTTGTATTTTTATATTAGGATATGAGATTAAATTGTTGAATTCATAATTGTAACTTGGATCATTCACAGATACCTATAATTAAATAATATATTAGTACTACAATAGTATATTTTTTGATCTGATTTGAATTGCGTATATACAACCTTTTAAGAGGTATAAGAACAAATGTGTTGATTTAAAAAAACAGACTTGCAAGGGATACCAATACGACATATACTATTAATACTACGAGTAGTAGTACATATATGATAAATCATATAATTTAATATACTCAACTTTGTAGCCAATGTATTAGTAGTATTATATATAGAGAGAGTAATTTAACGTTTAAGTATAAATCAAAAGCATTGAATGAGCAGCGAATAAGCTGCAAATACGAGTAGAAGTAGGCAGAGGTAAGGAAAGTAAGAGCATTTTTTATCAGGAAAAAGGGCAAGCAGGGAAATGTTCAGGGCTGACTTACTAAAAGCATTAAATATTTTTCAAAGGGTCAAAATGAGGAAGAAATGTTTTCAATTAGGCCGAGATTGGTTGGTGGAAATGCAAAAACAAATTTCAAGTATATGTGTACCAACATGCTATAAAAAGCAGGGGGTCGTCAGGGTCAGAGTCCGGGTCCGAGCTCTAATGGATTAAAAGTGAGAGTGGGCGAGGACAGAACACTGAATGGAATTGATATCAAGTTTTTGTGAAGAGAAAGCGTATTTTGCTAACTTGTGCATTCTACACATTTTCTATTACAATTACGATACTAGTTATACTGATTTTACACGTATTAAACGTATACTAGAGAAATATCCGTTCTTGTTGCTTTTGTTAAAGGAGGATATCCTTTAAGATGCTCAATAGTTGAGATTGGTGTACGAAAGTGATATTGTTTAGAGAAGGTCTATGCAATTTGGTGCGTAATGGGTTGAAGAGTTTTTCCTAGGTTCTCACAGGGCTATCTGCAGATCGGCGGTGGAAAGGAGGAGGAGAACGAAGACTTGAGCCTCTCCCTGTGTACCATTCCTGTGGATTCATAGAGAAACTTTGTGAGAGAAAGTTTGGATGCACATTGAAAAGTCCTCCTCTCATTCAGTCCTTTCCCATTCCATTTTCCATGCCAGTCCATAAATCCTGGCGAG
>JAAZTK010001661.1:0-13273 GCA_036507255.1 Megalothorax incertus
GCCTTTATTTACATCTTTACAAGAATCAACCCAGTAGTGGAGAAAACACGATCTCGGCCTCCTCAAACCCTCTGAGAGAGATTTGAAAGCAAATTACTGTTTGATCTTTGAATTTCAAAGGGAGTTTGCACACTGGAGTGCGAAATAAAGGAGATGAATGAGATCAGAGAGATCTTGGATTATTCGGGGTTTATTTTTGGACCATGTCTACGTAGTACAGGAATTGAGAAGTCGATACTCGGCCGGCTCTACATGAATTAGAGATTGAATTACGGGCTAGTTAGAATAAATTATTTGTAATTTTTTGGGGGAGCCAATAAATCTAGTCAATAAATTATTCAACAATTCACGGGGATTTCTGCAAACACAGATTTATGTTTGTGAATTCAACGAGCCGTAAAAAAATTGGAAATTTGAGCATTGCATTGGCAAAATTAATTCATCGATTTGCGAATATTTGGCTGCGCAGCAGAAATTCACCGAGGAGAGTTAATTTACCCCGAACTCGCGGTTTTGCAACCCCTTTGTAATGGGGGATAGTAGTTTGATTTAGATGAGATTCGGATATCTTCTCCTTAATACTCGGCTGATTTCTTGGGGGAAATTACAAGCTGAGCAAAATCTTAAATCCGTTTGCGTTGAGGGAACTTATTCGCTGAAAGTTTCTCTCAAATAGAGAGAGATCCAAGCAGAGTGATTATGCATCTCTAGCTATTACTTGTTTGAGATGAGGTCCAAGATAAAATCATGCCCTAATGGAGAAACTTTGTAATAAAACAAGAAACCCCTTTAAATACTTATGGCGTGGAAGGTCTAGATATGAACCCCTTTGTTCAAGAGTTTGAGCTTGCAAATCTCCAAGATATACTCTCAATACTATCGTAGTAATTACAGAGTTTGGGGTTGGGTAATAAAGTGGCAAAGTCAGCAAAGGAGCAAAACGGCTCAATTTTTGTTAATTAATAGACGAAAAGTTTCGAGGTTCCAATTAAAATCAGAATTCTGACTTTCCCCCGAGAATCCCAAACTGGAAACTCAAATAATAAATTTTATAGAAAGCAAAGCACAATTTTAACTCTTTCAATTAATTCGTAACCCCAAAAAACATTCATCATACTACAAAGTAGAATAAATGCGACTTCATTTATACTATTTTTTATCATTTAATCCATTTGTTTTGTACATTTCCCCGATTAATTATTTGGATTTCCATTCAATTTACTCCATAATATCGCCGAGCAGTATCGAGGAATGGAGGATTAGCGAGGATTCATCAGGGGATGTCAGAATTAAATGAAGTCAGTCGGATATGATGAATGATCCGATGAGGGATTGAGCTCGGATAAATAATCGCATTTCAATTCGAAATTATTTCCCAATCCTTCACATCGTAAACAGACTCTGTAATTAAACCTAGCTCTAATAACATAGTAGTATTACTAGCTTAAATAATACATGCTTATCTGTGTGTAATTAGAGCAGCGGAAAGACGATAATTCAAAGAATAAAACACTAACTTTACAGCATATGTAGCAATTTAATTTAATCCAACCTACACAAGTCCGAAGAATTGGTCCGGAATAAACAAATGATAAGAGTGTCCGAATTTGGGGGTATTTGAGTGAAAAATGAAGTCGCTTCCGGAGAAGCACTCCTCTCCCCTTAATCAAAGACTTGGTGTGGTGGGTGGGAAGTGGAGAATCACAAATACACACCATGTAAGCTTCGGCTAATGCTTAATGGGCAAATCAGCCCGATGGACCAACTTTTTTTCTCTCCTCGGAACAACTTTATCTCTTTCTGTCTTCAAGTAAAAAAGCCTCATTAGGCCGCATGGACAGAGTCCCCTTAATCTTAAGGGGATTCAACACTAGTCTTTTTTTTCGAGCACCAAATGTTCCAATTTCTTTGCTCACTTGTAAGCAGATTTGGAGGAAATCTTGCAAAAATTTGTGTACAATGCCTACAATACAAATATGAATTTTATCGGGGAATTCAACTCGTGTCATCAAATTAGGTAAACATGAACCCTAAATCCGAATCTCGACATTTCATGATCCCCCTGGGAAAAGAGGGATTTGAAGTCAAGTTTTTTTGTAGAGTGTTCGGACAAGATCCATTGAAATTCACGCCTTTGTTGGCCCCAAACTTATGCATGATAGCACCTTTTTGCAAAGTGTGCAAACATATATTGTCAAAGCCTTTTGGGTCTCTCGTGTTTTCTCGCCTCCACTCGTTGCTCTCCGCATTCAAATCCCTCTCTATAACTCTTTTATAGTTTGAGATGATAGGAAGGATAAGGAGATAGTAGAGAATAGAGGGCTGAATTGAAGGGATTGATTTATCGTGTTTGGCTAGGGCTCCCGGCCTCCCAGTGTAACAATGGGAGTTCATTTGTCCAAAGTGATTTCAGATGAGCCTATTTCCATAATTTATTCCGCCGGAATTTATACCTTTCTCCCGAGATTCTAGCGGGGGAAAAAGTACTTTCACAAAATCCAACAACCTTTTTCTTAAGCGGAGAAAGATTCGAGCCGAGCCCGGATGAGGAGTTAAATCTCCATTAGTTCTCGAGTGTGTCCTTATGACTTATGCATGCACCTAGAATTGGAAGAAATCAAACAATCTCGAAATCTCCCCCCACCCGGATGAGGAGTTAAATCTCCATTAGTTCTCGAGTGTGTCCTTATGACTTATGCATGCACCTAGAATTGGAAGAAATCAAACAATCTCGAAATCTCCCCCTCCGATGACGCTTTCTCTTAACCAAAACGATTTGCACCCGTCACATTAAGCACACAAAAAAACAAAATCAAAGCACATCAATTCTAAAGATTTGCTCGGAGAGTCGGAATTCCTCAAACCCCATTAATATTCAATCGGAGGAAGGGATTTAGGAATTGTTATTTCTTCTGGTACATTAAAAAAATGCATGTTTTATGTTAATTCAAACGAGAGTGATTTTTTTGATGATAAATTATTTTTATATGAATTTTTACTAGCTTTTTTGTATTTCAAAAATTTTTAATATTTGAAAAAAGTAAAATTAGGTAGATTTCGCTGTTTTTTTAAGAAATGGGTCTGGTGCAATATTATTTAGGTATCTCTCAAATACGTATAAGCTAAGAGAAAGTTTAAAATATAATTAGCTACCTTCACTCAACCAGAATTTAATTATGGCTTGAGGAGGAAATCTGCATTTTTACCAACTTTTCAAGGCAACTTTTGTTTCAGAGAGATATACGAGTAGCTAAACACCTCGCACTAACTAGACACTTGAAGATAAACTAATTCAACCACAACCTGAGCTAAAATAGTTTGTAGGCGTGATGGTGAAAGTTGGCGGAAGTGTGTCCCCCTAATTCCTCCGGAGGAGAAACTTTACAAGTAGGTATGCCTGTTTTGAGGTTTTCAAGACATTCTCTTGGGAGTTCTCAGGAATAGGAGGAAGGAGGAGAGGAAGGAAGGGAAGGAATCTAAAAAAAATGTTGAAAGGAGAGTTTAATCGATAGAGTAATCTCGGATGAAAATGTTCCATCTACAACATAATGGCGGGCCTTTCTCCAAGATAAATACCGGTTTCAGTGATGGGGAATTAGGCTCCGAGTTTTTAAAAGAGAAAGGATTTTGTCATCACCAGCTCCCCTAAAATAAATGCACATTTCTCTTTTTGTGCTGAAAGAAATGATGAGGCTGCTAGTGATAGCACAGGAGCAATTTCGATTAATTTTTTCTGCAGTGAAAATTATATGAAAAGTTTTGAACCCTAGCACGAACTTGGTGGTCGGTGAAAGCCCTCGCTCTCTAATTAATTAAGAGAAGTCTCTCCGGAGAAGCTTAATTCCTCGTTCGCCTTTCAACTAGAACGAAATTGACTTTCTCCTCTTGTAAACTTTGGAGTTTGGGGACATTGCGTATCCGTCCAAGGACCGAGAGGATTTCCTCCCAAAAGAGATCTTATTTACTAGCAAAAGCTTACAATCACTAAGTGAGTGTGTATTGAGAGCTGCTGGGTTCTGAACAAATCCTCTTTCGAATCGAAATGAGCTTTCTCCAGAGGAGTAGGAGACGATTGAATGGTACACGAAGATCTTGGGCATATGGAGTGGGCAAGTGAGATCAAATAGGATATGGCACAATTGAGCTTACAAGACTAGTACAAAAGTAAAACAACTGTCATCCCTTTACTAAAACTCGAGCCTTTAACCCTATAAACTTTTTTTTAAATCCGAGTAAAACTAAAGGCGATGACAGAAATAGTGCATCCTTTGTTCTCTAGTATAAACTTGTTAGGATTGAATTGGATGACTACATACATCTATAAATAGATAGAAACCGCGATTGATGTATGTAAGGGGTAGCTAATTTTGGAATATTTTAAGTTAAATCTAATTTGTGAAGAAATCCTTTGAAAAGGCCCGAAATCTGAATGAATTTGAATTTCTCAAGAGCATAAAGATAAGGCTAGGATAATAAGATTTCCTCGAGTTTCTGAGAAAGGTAATTCTGATGACAGAGTACATACCGAGCCGAGTAGTATAATGCTACTACACTTACAAGGAGTGGAAACTCTAAAGGGGAAACTAATTCGCATCAGCAAGTCAAATTCGAAGCTCGGATTCAAATGGGATTTCCTTATCGGGGCCCCCGATCGGCTCTAATGAGCATTAGCGAGCATAGAGATTATAAACTGGGTGTCAACGCCAAGGACCCAACTTGTATGAGAGTTATTAAAGTATTCCCCTGTGTAAACCCAAAGTTTCCATATGCGAAAAAGTAATTCTCGAGGAGAAATCTCAATGTCCGATACGCAAAAGAGTTGCGGAATTCTAGATTTCAAATTTAAGGATTAATTATTCTGAGCACACGGACTAATAAGGATTTTTCGAGTGTAAGGAGAGCCGTAGGAGGAGGAGCCAGGGTAAGTCAAGTCAAGTGGAAAGAATCCCATTCCCATTTTCCCCGCCGAGTCGTATTACTTTTCTTACCTCGCAGTTCAGGGGCCCCTTAAGTACAGGCCACGAGGAGGCGGAGAAAGCACGAGTGAAAGCGAGAGAGTATTAGCTGTATCTCCCAACGGATTCGAACTACTCCAATAATAATATGTACTTGGATCCGAGAAAAAGTCCCTCTCTCACACTTCCGAATGACAAAATCGATGGGTCTAATGGCTCTTGCTATTCTTATACTAATTCCCTCCACATTCTACGTAGAATCCGCTTCCCTCCAAGCTCAATGTTCTCAGGATAATCAACTCTTTCCGGAAAAGGAGTGAAAACACCCAGTTCACACACACAAATCCCTCTCTTCTCTCCTCATTCTCAGACGGCGGAGAATAATCAATTTATTTTTGTCTTTGTCGTCGTTTTTTGAATGCCCCCATATAAATCCTCATTAGGCTGGGGGGAGATGGCCTTTCTCCGCATTAAAATCCCCGGAAAGAGCTCCTTTATTTTTAATCGCACAAAGGAAATATAAACTGAGGACCCCTCAGTTTATTGATATTTCTTTTCCTTTGGCTCCTCCTCCAGCCTACCCATCACCCGATTAATATTAACGATAATGAGCTGACGAGGATCCCTGCCAAAAAAGTCAACGTCAACCTCTTGACGGTTCCTCTGGGCTCTTGGATGGAAAGGGGGAGTGTTATATATTTCCAAATCCAAAGTTATTGGCGGAATGGCTTTTTTTTGCTTGAGCCCAAGCACTCTCATTAGATCGTAAAGGGGCTCCCAGTGCGAGGGTTTGCAGTATTTATCAGCATTGTGCACCCAAAAAATTGTAGGGCTACAAGGGGGAGGAAATAATCGGGGGCTATTAAGCGGGGGAGTAAATACCCCGTCGAATGAGGTTCATTAATGGCACTCCCTCTACCTTATTACTTACTCTCCATCCAGGGTTAAGTAAGTGCATATCGTTAAGGAGTTGAAATGGAATGGTTTGAACTAATCCTAAGCTCAGCATTAAATACTTTATTATTTGCACAAATTATCCTCATAAGTACTTCTAATACGAATACAGGGAGTAACAAATGGTCGCAGTGGATTTGCTAAATGCTCCGGACTCGGCGGCCGCTACTGAATTATTATCCTCGAGGGTTGGGTGTGGGCTGTGTGGAGAAAGCCCATTTATTTCTTTGTTATTCAACTTGTGTCTTTGGGTCCAAATGTTAAAAGGAGTATGTAGGAGAACCTCACATTTTGGAGGAATGGCAAAAAGGAAATGACATACAAAGTTCAGGAATTCAGATTCTATTATACACTAAAAGTGAAAGTGCATATTGGCGACAAGAATAAAAGGAGAAAGTGCAGAGGAAGTGAAAGCCCAGAGGAGCCAATGGGAATTGAAAGCTAAATCATATTTGATATAAAAGCCGTCTGAAATGGAATAAAAAAAGTCTGATGGTGGGATCTGGGGGGCGCTTAATGGCTTTCTCAATAGTACGGGTATGGATTGAATGAGGGAAAAGTCTGGTGAATCATAGCACAAGGTGTAAATCCTTTGTAAATAAGGAAATGGGCCAAAAAGGACATATGGAATATCTGCGGCCTTTCTGGTTCATCGCCCCTGGATTGTGTGCACGGGAAACGGGCTCAGTCATCTGGCCTCCCTTGGGAGCATTTCGATAAAAGTGCAACCTCTACATATTGTATTCCTACAATACACAACACAATGTTGTTCCGCCGATTCAGCACAAAAAAAGAAAGAAAGAAAGAAAGAAAACAAATGGGAGAAGTGCGAATCTCGACGGAATCCAAGTGGCAAAAAATGGAAATTTATCGCTCTCTGATTTGCCTTTGAACGTTCAAAATCCTTTGTAAATAAGGAAATGGGCCAAAAAGGACATATGGAATATCTGCGGCCTTTCTGGTTCATCGCCCCTGGATTGTGTGCACGGGAAACGGGCTCAGTCATCTGGTCTCCCTTGGGAGCATTTCGATAAAAGTGCAACCTCTACATATTGTATTCCTACAATACACAACACAATGTTGTTCCGCCTTCTCAGCACAAAAAAGAAAGAAAGAAAACAAATGGGAGAAGTGCGAATCTCGACGGAATCCAAGTGGCAAAAAATGGAAATTTATCGCCCTCTGATTTGCCTTTGAACGTTCCCGGATTGCGACGGTTTCAAATCCAGAAATGCAACGCAAATGCCAAAAGAGCATTCAAATCTATATTTTATTCGCAAATCTGTCAGATCTTTTGGCAAAGGTCAAGTGCTAATAATGCTCCTTTGAATCGATTCGGTTAAACCTCCCTGAGTCAAAGGTGTCAGCATCGAGTCTCGATTGTGGAGAAACTTTGTCAGCTTTTATTCCAAGAGAAAGATTTGTGATTCACCGGTTGGTGGATTTTGCAAATAAATCCCAAACTTTCTCCCGGCCGTCGGCCGTCACTCGCAACCGGATGGATGCAAGAAGAAAAGAGTGTCAAAGTCATCCAAAGGGGATGAGCAATGTGGCGGGGGAGCCCCCATGGAAGTTGTACTATTTTTATGTGACGAGTGGCATTTTTACACATTTGTCCAATTTATTCAACCCTTGTTTTACAACTTTCCCCAATAAAGAATCCTTAACCAAAACTTTGTAGGAGCACCATGAGAAATATTTATTGTCCTCTCCTGTCGACCCTCAAACTAGCAAAGAGTGTGCTTTTAGTCGGGATACATAAATTATGCAACTCTTTCTAGCACACACTCACACACAAATAAGAGAAAGCGCTTGACTTTTTGGGTTACAACTCTTTAACATTAAAATACAAAGTACATCCTCCGATTACACAGTAATAAATCTACATATATATGTGGAAATATAAAACTATTTATGTCCTGATTTGTATCACAATTTTTCAAAGAATTAAGAATTTTACTCCAAAAAATTGCAATTTTTGGATAGGCTTCCCTTGAGAAAGACTTTCTCCGGGACTTACCAGAAAGGGTTATGATTATGCTACTTATTAGCAGGATGAGATTCATTTGAGCTGTATCCGGGTGGTGTTAGCTGTGCGAGAGCTTAGGGAGACGAAATAAGGACTATAGAGGATTTTTTTATTTTCCAGAGAACACTCGCGAGGGAGCTACTCCGAGGGGAGTTGTTCGGCCCGAATGGTGTGCTCATAAATTAGAAAGACATTGCCTCCAAATCTCTTTTTCTCCAAGCTTTGGGAACGAGACTCTCTTCCCCGCCCCTTAGAGAATCCCTCAAAAGCCAAGAAGAAGGAGAAGTGGAGGCCAAGCCAAGAATCCCGAAATTCCTCAACCCTTTTGCTGTTCAAAAGCGACCATCCAGACTCTTCCCCCATAAAAACCACAGCCATTATCTCCCATATTCCTTCCTCTTGCCCAAGGTCGGAGAGGTCATTCGCCTTCTTTTCGAATTCAAGCCGATGAGGATCTACTCGAAAGAAAGCGCTAATCTCTTTTTCAAAATCTAGTAGATCTGACTATAAAGGAAATCTGCATATTAGCTGCCTAGATGTGCATTAAAATGGTGGGAGATGATTAAGCGAGAGAGCGGAGCAAGAATTCTTTGGGACTCTATTCAAAACCACAAAGGAAGCGAGGGAGTTTCGGGGAGAGGAAGAGAATTGGATGTCATTAAAATGGCTGTCGGAAGTGGGGATGATTTATGGAAAAAAGGAAAAGGTGACGATATTGGATTATTAGATCCCCACCAAAGAATTCTCTATAGAATGGGCCAGGTTCGGAAAGAGATCATCAATCTAACTCGCCACCCACACACACACAGTCCCTTAATAAACACCTTCCCCCAATGTACTCCACGATACGGCTCGGCTCTCAATATTCCCGAAGAGATTATTTATAGCCTTAAATAATTGGCAAAAATCTTTATATTCCTCTTGGGCCAACCCCATATTTATTATCAGCCTTTATTTCTTTAGTCCTCCCCAAAGCAAAAAAAATCTCCAGTTTTTTGGTCGGGAGAAAGCAATAAAATATACGGAGGGATATGGGGCTTTCGAAGCATGACTCGGTCTTATTGCGAATGGAAAGTTGAATGCACGTCCTTAATGGGCCCTTTCTACTTTATCTGACTCTCTTGAAACGTACCCCTCTTAATAACGGTCCACTTATTAAATGATTCATAAAATTATTTCTAGATTTACAATTTTAAATGGCAAATTTAAATGTCAATTAAGTCAGCAATCAAGTGCGTATACCACTACTATAAAATTCAATTCACTTACCCCAATGAGGATGAAAACAGGTACGATAAACGAGAGGACCATGCCTTTCTCAATGGACATCCAGCAAAACCGGCTGGTCTCGTATCCCTCCGAGTTGAAGAGGTAGCTCAGCTGAAAAAAAATTTAAAAAATTATATTACATTTAATTTGGAACCTTGAATTGGCCATCGATATCTTAATTAAGGGTTGAGTGCAAGGAACTCCCATTAGGAGCCCCGACTAATGGGCAAAATCCTTTGTAAATCCAGTTCTTTACAAACTCAAAATTAATCGGAATACTTTTCACATTTCGGGGTGCAATTAAAAATCTTTAAAAATCATCCCAAGGAATAATCTCTTCTTTGGGGGAAGAGCTCGAGCCAAAGAGCGGGGGCCCAGATCAATAGGGGGCTAAGTGTGTGGGGGGAACTCCTAATTTATGGGATGGCAGGATTCCAGGCGAATTATTATTTCATTTATAGTTTTATCTCCCAACCCCCGTATCATCCTCTATATCATAACCTGTCCGTATTTATTGGAAAAGGTTCGGTTGAGTTCCTCCGCCGTATTATATTCCTCTCGCCTTCCCCTCGCGTATAATCAAGTTATAATAAATGTGACTTTTAACGGTCTTATTATGTGGAGCCCATTACTCTCTTCTCGCAGCAGCCCCCAAAGTCACCCTCCACTGCTTTTACCCGCTTCCAATTTACTCGAAAACTCGTAAACAAATCTGAATCCACCCAGAAAAACTCCATTAGCAGAGAGAAAGTCGAGAAATTACTTTCCCCATAGGCTTTATATGCGGAGTATTACAGAGCAAATGTAAATTTTAGTTTCTAGAAATTAAGACCGTGACCCTACCCTCATATACGAGTATTCCCTCAATTCAAGGTTATTTTTCAGCATCTATTACCCCATAAAAAGAGCCATCCCCCTCGGGATGCTCAGGTTTAATAAAAGGCAATTATTAAATTCTAATTGGATCGAGTTGAACAATTGTACAGATGTTCGAGCCCCGAGGATTTAATTTCTATTATTATCCTCATTTAACAGGGCCTAATGGCTGACTGTTATGGGGGCTTGGTGCACTAAAGTGATGATGGTGACATTCGAGCCAAATTCACGAAAAGTGTAATTCCGCAATAGTACGTGTTGAAAATGAGCATTTGAAATTTTAGCCGTTTAATTAATCCGATTGAAAAACATTTGCATTTGAGCTAGGATTAAAAGGGAATTGTTTTGCATATAAAACTAAGCGTAGGTGTGAACTCCCACATTAATATTTAACCTAACTTGATAAGATTTCCAGATTTGCGCATATAATGATTGAAAAAAAGTAAATGTAGAAATTCGCAAAAATAAACGCAAGACATAAATTGCGCCTTTTTGGAAGAGATTTATCCCTCGAGAGTCGAGATACATATGCGACCCTTTGGGTTTGATCTGGCAAAAGGAGACCCTAAAAAGAAAGCTTGAATCACGAAATAGGTCTCTAAAAAAAGAGCAATCTTTTCCCTTTCCTATTTTAGTATAAAGAAAAAGTGCAAGTATAGGCTAAACGGTACACCCTTAAGGGGAATACAATAGCATCATATGGGGATTCCCCCTTGGGTGGTGCATATGAGAGAAAAAAGAATATTGTGGGATGTGAAATCCCGAATTGCACGAACGATCCTCTCCCGAGATTGGGATGAGAAATAAGGAAAAGTATATTTCTTTGGACGGGCGGCGGATCTGAAATAGTCGATCAGATCTCACAAATGGGATCCTCCAAATAAAATGGCTCCACCAAACCAACCGCCAAAGATAGTGGGTTGACCTCTCCCGCCTCTCCGTTTAAGCGAAAGAAAACCGCCAGCGAAAATAATTTATAATTGCCAATCGCAAAATTTTATGAGCTTCTACTCTCTCTCTCGACTGACTATTGTTAGTTGCTGCCGTCGGCGGGATTGGATTCTGGAGGCGATTTCGGCTGCCCAATCCCTCCTTTAAACTAAGCTAGTATTATATACCCCGAGTAAATAGGAACATGGCTATTATCTCCCTTGGGGAAGCCACTAATCAAAGGCACAAAACCTAAAAACTCTTCCCACTTGGGCTAAAGGGGCGGCTATTTAATAATGTTATTTGCCTCATATGGAGTAAACAGTAAATATACTCGTACAAAGCTAGGAAAAGGGCCCAGAGTAAATGCAAATATTTTGATAAGCATCAATAATGGGTAGAATTCTGTTTTACGGTTCACTGAAGCTCTTACATATACGATATTTATTGTCCAATCCTCATGAAACACTTAAATTCGAACATGATTAAATGGAATTCACTCTCCAAATAATAAATGTAATTACTCGAGTTTAACTCCTTGAATGAGAAGTTTTGAGGAAAGGTCAGGGGTCAATCCTAGACCGAAATTAAAGAATCCCGGGAGAGATCTTCAAATACCCGGATTCATTTTAAATATTGCCTACATATACTGGCTTAGAGACCCTAATTTTGCTCCCAGAGGCATGTTTTGGGCTTGAAAATTTTTCCGAGTTTTGTTCCGTGACAATAAAATGAAATGAGAAGCGAATAAGATCGCATGTGCTCCTTTTGTTTTATCCAAGTAATTCCTGAAGAATTTTTTGGGGGTGGATGAAATAAATATGAGTGAAAGTTAATAAGGAAATGCTCGCTTTATATATAAGAGATACGGTAGATTAGTTGTGCTCGATAGGATCGGGAGAAGGAGAGAGAGAGACTCACAAATGGGATCCTCCAAATAAAATGGCTCCACCAAACCAACCGCCAAAGATAGTGGGTTGACCTCTCCCGCCTCTCCGTTTAAGCGAAAGAAAACCGCCAGCGAAAATAATTTATAATCGACCATTTCTATTACAGCCAAAGTTGGTATTCACCCAATCGACAAACCCTACAATATATTTCTTTCTATTCCTTCTTCAAATACACGAGAGGAGTATAATATACTCTCGGATCCTCTCTCACTCTATTCAATTTCTTTCTATTTTTGTATTTCTGGTTCGTAGATTTTTTTTTTTGAAAAAAGGGGAAGCATTTGCAAAATGAAACAGGATATTCTGGATTCAATTTTAATTCTTTTATTTTATTGAAAGCAATAGCGCGTTTAAAAGAAGGGGATCACTACACGAGTTGCATTTGTTTTTATTTTATTTTTGAGAGTGTAAGGGAAAGTTGTAAATTTTTAGTATCCTTAAGGCCTTACAGAATCGATAATATTCAACTTTTCGAATTTTTGAAAACTTATTGATTTGATTCCACTTTCTCCATCTTCGATAAAACTATTTAGACTGGGAAGATGGACGATAAACGAGATTGTCAGAAATATTTTATGCAATTTTATATCTCTTTTTTACAAAAATTCATCATCTCCATTTTATTGAATTTGCAAAACACGGATAAGAGATACTCATATAACCTTTTTTTAAAAAATAGTCTATTTCCAAACATGATCTAATCCTGAAAAGCTCAATAAAAAGTTTTTTGGAAGATATTGCTCAAAGCTAGAAAAAAAGAATAAAACAAGAAAAACTTGAGAGAACAATGCCAATATAAAAAGTAAACAAAGTGGGTCTCTTTTTCAAGCGAACGGGGAATTAAAGAAGTGGCAATTCGGAGAGATTTACGAAAGACTTCCGCTTTATTTTTTGCCCTCCAAAATAACCCAATATTTTGAAAGATTTCCCGAATATCAGTAAATCGCTTTCTCCAAATTTTCCCCTACTAAAAAAAAGAAATGGCAAAATTCCAGCCCTCTGGAAATCTCTTCTCCTTCGCAATTCGACGACACACTCATTTTGCAAATCTTTGGCCATTCTTTCGAGGAAGTCGTTCGGAAGATTTAGGGGATTTAAGGAAAGAGAGTCTCCATTGAAGAGGAAGGGATGTAAATGTCAACCATTTATATTTAACTCGGTGCTCTCTCTGGGTCCTCTCAAAAAAGGCTAATATTCCATTTTTACATTTGTATTTCAACAATGTTAATTCAAACAAATTCAAAATGGGGGAAAACTTTAGAAAAAGTAATGTTGAAATCATTATAAAAAGATTTCACTTGAAAATTATT
>JAAZTK010001662.1:0-13268 GCA_036507255.1 Megalothorax incertus
ATTGTTTAACTCACTCATTCCCATCCCCACTTGATCCTATTCTAAGCACCCTTATAATGCAGATTATTTATGATCCACTTTCATCCTTAATGGATTTAATAGCCTCAAAACATTCATCCTCGGAATTTCGAACTTTCATTTCCTGTAGCTTGAAATCTCAATTATCCAACCAAGATTTATTAAATCTAGAACGGCAGATTTGATCGAATTCCGTCATCAAAAATTCTGAATACAACATTTTATGATCAAATCTTTTGTAAACCACGTAATACTTCAAATATCCGTACTAGGAAAGATCCATTTGATAAGGTATGTTATTTTTCTAGAACCTACAATAAATATGATACTCGTATACAAGTAATGGGAAACCCATTTGATATAATTTCTATTTTTGATTCGTTCTTTTTTACTGCCGACCTTATAAAAGCGTAAATTCAAAATTCGATTCACATCTTCAAAAACTGGATACGACCCCGCTCGAATTCAAGATATCAAATTCATATAATTTTAGATATAGATCGAGTATAAAAAGCAACCCGAATTTTCTCATCAGTAATTCGGGAATTGGGTTAATAAAATTCTTTTGAAGAAATTTATAGCCAGACGTTTTGCCGAATATCTCTTCAAAGTTAAAACGTGCAAATACCCCCCTCCCCTATCGAATTTGTATTGGCCGGGCAGCAACAGTAAAAGGAAATTAAAGGGATCCTTATCTGCTTAGCTATCTATTGATTTTCCAATACTCGGCCCATGAGTTTAGTCTTGAGAGCACTGAGACTTATTTCCTATTTGTATACATTATGTACTTACGGAGGAAGGGACATATCCTCCTTAAAGTTTCTCAACCCATATGTTAAAATAACATTTGTTCAAGTGCTTTTTTTGGGTGACCTATCTACAAAAAATACTTTGAATTTGTTCATATTTGCAGAATACTTTGATATCAGTATTTCCTGGCTGAAAGTAAATTATGACTAATTTTATTTAAATTCTTTATGAAGTTTGAAATCAAATATTTCCCATAAATTAACATTTTGAAGCATCTGGTTAAAATTCCAGCCTCTTTTCGAAGCAGAGGATGAAACGAGGAATTTGGAAATAAGTACTAGACAAACAGAATGATATTATTCTAAAGAAGATGAAACTCCCCCTTCAAAGGAAGCTAAAGTTGGCAATAAGGGTTGGATTTCTCAAAGATCGGGAGATGGTAGAATAAATCCAGTGTATCTTTCAAGTGTTTAAGCCCCTCTCGGTATTACAGTCTAAAGATTCCGAGGGTTTATTCATAAAAGAGTTCCCCCAAGTAGGAAATAACAAGCATTTTATCCTCCTCTCCCCACCTTCCCCTCCTTCCACTTATAAAACTACCAAAATAGGCTATATATCCCTCGGCCTTTATTTCATTCTCAAGCATAAAGTAATAGAATCCTCCAGAGAGGCGGCTCTCGGTTCCCTCTTCAGCGAAACACCTCTGCTAAATTCCAGGAGAAAGATTAAAAGAGCGGGCAGGAGCTGCTTCAAGATGGGAAGTTGTGTAAATACCAAAGGAGAGTTCCCGAGAGCTGCTGAAGAAATTAGAATATGGAGCGGGCCCCGCAATTTTGCTCTTTTGAATGAATTCTGAATATTTTGCAAAGTTGAATAGGAATTTGCTTAAACCAACAACCAACATCTTCTACTTACTTCCTCCTAAAGGNATAGGAATTTGCTTAAACCAACAACCAACATCTTCTACTTACTTCCTCCTAAAGGATTTAAAGGCTCGGGCTAAAGCTCTTGATTAAAATTTCACACTTGAAAGCTCGGGGAAATACGGGAGGATTTTAGATTTAATATTCAGGCCTGCATTTCAAGTGGCCCCTGAGTTCGAAAGGAGAAAAATGCGCATTTTAAAGGGCCGTTTCAAAACGACTTTCACTTTGTACAGAGTTTGCCCCCCGCACTAGCTCGTGCTCACTTTTTTAATATCATACCCGCAAAAACACATAATAAAAATAAAAGTTATAAAAATTTATTCTTATTATTGGCTTTTTTGCTCTTTTTTAGCCAACTACAATTTATTCAGTGCAATTCGACGAAGCTCTTCTTTTATGTGGGTTTCGCCTTTTATTGGGTTCATGGCTTTGGTCAGATATTTATTAGAGACTTTGTGTCCAACTCAAATTGACCAAAACCATGCTAGATGTGTGTGTGTGTGGACCGGCCTTAGCCTGATTGATTAATTCCAAATGTCCAATGGTACCGGTGAGCAATGCTCACTTGGATAAACTCTCGAATTTTTGCTATTTGGCTCGGTAATAAATTGCACCAATGAAATATTGACTGAATTCGCCATGAGGTATAGTATAAAAGGTAGTACCTATAAAAGGAACTTAAGAAATACGGAAAACATGCTAACTTCAAATATCCTATACAAGTCCTTTGTATCGTAGTTAAATTATAGGATGGGGAAAAGTTTTTGTTAAGTTCCTGACCTGCTGCAAAATGTGGACGAGTCCAAGTGTTTTGCGAAACCAGGAATTGTGCTCCCTTTCCCACTCCGGAGAGTTTGCAAATCAGACTCATTGATGAACACCATTACACTGTTAAGTTTCTAATGCAGGGACCCCTTAAAAACACATTTTCCTGATGCATCTTACGCCAAAATGCAGTCTGCAGAAAAGAAGGAGCACTTCCGGGTTTTTCACTAATTGCCTACATCTTTTTCCACTTTGAGAGAGAGCTTGTGATTTTTTTCTATACTCGGATAATGGAGCAAGAATTCACTTTCTTAAACTCTCTGGGAAAAGAGATTAAGTCAGGGTGGAGGCTCCCAATCTGAATCCAAGAGCTTGTAATATATTTCTCTCAAGCTTGGTGTGTAGAGATTTAAGCTCTTGGATTTTCTCAGAATAAAAAAAGGAGATCCAGACCGCTCTAGAGACAAACGGTTATCTCTTTCCACTTCCTCTTTTCCTTTGTGTCAGAGCGGGAGGAAGAGGAATTCAATTAAAGTTGCCGAAGAAAGATCAGGAGCAGGCTACGAGATGGAAGTGAATGGGGGAAAGCATTTTGACCCGACAAAAATGAATCTTGCAAGAACAATGGGGGAAGTAATCTCTTAATTCCGGCTCAAGCTGGGGAAATGGTACACCAAATTGAATTGAAATTCCTCACCAATTCACATTTATTCAGACTAATAATTCTCGAAAAGGATCAAAGTAATAAGAAAAGTAATGGAGCCAGAGCCAGAGCTCCAGAGTTTGCTCAGGCACCCTCTCTAATGGCCCTTATGTTAGCTAATAGTGGGGCACTCACACTTGCACTCTTTCTTCTTCTTCTCCTGTCTGATGTGAAGTGGGCGATCAGCTGAATGAAGCGATCTGCTCGCAAAACTCACCATTTCCGAGAGCATTTACAACTCTGATAAAGGGTTATGGGGGGACTCTTATGGGAAGTTTTCATATCCACACTAATATCAACTTGCGAAAATAGTACACATTTGACAAAGTTTTTCCACACACTAAAAAGTATCAAATTCAGAGTAAAAAATCCTCTTTCTGTGGGGAATGAGTCAGTCAGATTATTTGATACGAGGAAGAAAGAGCGAGAGGGATCCTTCCAAAGGCGAAACCTCGTTGAAACTGGAAGAGGATCCGAATAAAAAGCAAACGGGGAGAATTTGCCGGGGAAATAGGGGCCCCCGATTATTCTCTGTGTAGAAACCCACTAAACCTTCATGTAGAGACTTTACCACGCAGGCACAAGCTCTTTCCCCCTCTCTCCTTGCAGCTATATCTAGAGAGTAGGAACATATCTAGAACATACACTCGTATGTACTCTCAAATCCCCTACGAATACTCTCCCCTCCGAAAATCCGAACCATTCCCCCGAAATATTCCTTTTTGAGTGAATAGAAAATACACTTGTACACGGACTGATTCTCCTCCCTAGTTCACAATGCTCCCCACACTTACGCAATACATTGAAATCATAGTACAAACCTCCGTCTTGATTCACACATTCATACCTCCCGTGCTTCACACACATGCTACTATATTAAAGTACTACAACTGAGCATTTAAGCGTTTTACGCTAGGCTTAAATTCTAGGGTTAAAATCTAAGATTTTGAGAGAGCCAGCTCTCAGCTGGAAACCAAATATGTTCCAGCCAAGAGTTCGAAAACCCTTTTGCTCCTCGTATTGTATTTGAATTTGAATCAGGGAGACCTTTTAAGTTAAAAAGAGTACTGTGAATTTCAAATCGGTCAGGTTTTTCCGAGGTTTACAGAACGTGGTGGGACTTTTTTTGGGATAAAAAAAAACTTCCACCTCTAGAATATTTGAGTTCCAGAGTTCAATTGGTTGTGAAAATGAATATAAATAATAGAAAGAGTGGGTAGATAAAAGGGGAGAATAAATCTGGAGAAAAGTGTATTTCCCCAAAAAATTTAATCCAATATAAAGACTTGTAAACCCACCAAACATCTGCTTTCATTCATTTCATTGAATCTGAAGCCCAATCTAAACCCAGGGATTTCTTCCGCAAAAAAAAATCATATTTGAGATTAGAAAGATCTTTTGAGGTAAATCTATTATCAGCTTGGGTTTTTTGGTTCGGAAAGAAAAATTGATTTTCCAACAATAATTATATTAAGAAGAACTCGTAGCTCTATTAGATAAGACTTCCACTCGATTCTTTATCCATATATCATCAGTTCATACAAGATTAGATTATCAATAATATCTGTAAGATATTAGAAGGAATTGATATAATATTAATAAGATTATCGATTAAGCCGAGTCGGCCAATTTATCCGATTTCAATGAAGAAAGACGCAATTATTTATCAAAGAAGTACTCGTATCAAATATTTTATTTTATTTAATTCTAACTACGTATAAATCCAAAAATGAAAGAGAACAAAAATTTTGCTCTCAACCAAATAAAAAAGCTTCACATTCTCTTTCAAATCTAATTAGGGATTTGATTAACCTTTTATCATTTATCTCTCAGTCCAAATCTAAAGCTCATGCAGCGGAATTAGCCGCCTAAAAAACCGGAAAAGAGCTGTAAATTCGTGGAGAAAAAACGCCCTCCAACTGAGAATCATTTATCATTTCCTGCAGTCAGTTACCAACTTTGTCTATTTCTTTCTCGCGTATTCCAATTTGCATTATTAAAGCCGCAACTCGGGAAAACTCGGGATTTTTATTATCGCATGAAATGCTCAAGATGAATATGCAACTGCACCACCCACACAATTACTTAACATTAGATAATCATCGAGGAAATCAATTTATCTATTTTTTGCCCCAAAGCTTGACTTATGAGCATATGCTCACTTTTCTTTCAACGGTGCACCTACCATTGAAACCTCCAATGTTGGAACATTGTATATGATATACATGTATATTCTAAATAAATTGAATAAAAATCATTACCTTTGCTTCGGCTTCATCAGCCCTGTTCTCTGCCTCCACCACCCGTCGCTCCAACTCGGTTAACTGTAATAGAAAAGTAAAGAAAAAAATTATTTTAAGAATCTCGATATTTGAAAAGTACAGCAATGTTATCAAAATTATAAAATATCTCTAGTATGTGGCTCATTTTATCAGTATGCGGAATTAACCGAACAATCGAACAATCCTCGATTATGTTTCCTCTCCTTAACTGAGCTCCTACAAAATTATCTTCATTATGCCATTTGCAATTCTCAAAAGAACGAGTAGGGAGAAAGTCTCAACGCCTGAGGTCATTCTGCCACATCCTATCCATTTCACCATCTCTTTGTTGCAAAAAAATGGGTTTTTCTCGTCTAGCCCATTTTCAGAATCAGACCTCCATATTTCACTCAGCTTTGAGATCCGTTGCGCAATTTCCCCTATTTTAAAAAGGCTTTTCTGTCTCCTTTTATATCCATTTCCCTGCAAATATTGTACATTTTGCATGAATTCGCCTACTTTGACAAAATACCCTCACCATATCTTAAGAATACTGCACGGATACACAAAGCGAGCTTTTTGCCTTGAGCTCTTTATACAAGTAAATCCACATTATTTTATCCCTTCACACTCGCATACATTCACATTCCTTTCTCGGCCGACATACATAACTTTTCACTCTACGCCATCCCTCTAGCTTCCCATTTCCCTATCCCTTGTGCACTACTACAAAATAATACCTACCCATTATTTTTAATTCAACATCAACAGAATTTCAAATTCACCGTTCTCTTGAGCTCGGATTTAAGCAAATATCTTAAAAGGGAACATGAATTGCTTGCCATCCCCTTTATAAAATCTCCGCGTGTAGCTCTTTCTCGCAAAGGAGAACGCAGAAAAATAAAATATAATAAAGTACAAAGCGTTTCTTGTAGAAAAAGTCAAATTAGATCTTCGTGTGCGTGTCCTCTGAGAATTCGAGCATTAATACTTTAATGGACTTTTTAAATCATGAGAGCGGCATGCTGTCTTTTGCAAATTATCAAATGTCAAATATCAGTAATTGGCAGTATGATTTGAAGTCAACAAAATTGGAGTTCAGATTGAAAGTTTTTCAAAAAAATATCTTAATCCAGTCCTAAGTATCTAATATATATTATATACTTTTTTGTTTTTTGCGTTCTTTCTTTGTGTAAATAAAAACATCGGAATTTCCCATCTTAATTTAAAGTTTTAAATAGAATCATTCGCATACACAAGATTCCCATAAATGACCTTATCTTTACAGTGTATGAGGTTGCGAATTTACATACTCATTCCCCAAGTTAATGCCATCATATTCTGGTGGGGATCTCGGTTCATCTCGGGATTGTTTGCACTTTCTTTAATGGTAACGACTGATGAGATTTAAATGAGAGAAGAAAGACATAATTAAGGTCAAAGGGAGGATGCATACACAAAGGGTTCGTCTCCACAATAGACTCAAAATTCATCCCGAGCTAAAAGTGCACTCAAGACAAAATCTTTTCTTCTTATGGATCCTCCCTAGTCATTACTATATCCCTGCTTTCAAAGTGTTTCATTTGATTATATTGTAGATTTAGAGCGGAATTCCTATAAGGGGACCTCAATTTGTGCGTATACGGATACTTGGAAGGTCTTTATTGTCTTTAAAGTATATAAGGGCTCAATTTCTTCCTTATGCCTGTCTTTATTGAGCACTTTGGCAAGTGGGGGGTTTTAATGATGCGATTCAGAGAGAAATCCTCCACTCATTTCTTTCCTGAATTTCATATTCTCGCGTATGTGAAGATAAAACAAATTTGGGTACGCAAAAAAAAGTAAACTCGGGGAGGGAGGGAAAAGGAAGGAAATGAAGCTTTGCAAATGTGTTCTCAAATGTACGATACTAACCCGAAAGAGTCTGACAACATAATGGCGTTCTCACTCACAAGTCAAACAAAAAAGAGTGATTCTTTTGCAGGAGGGAATTGAAAGAATGAAAAGCCTCTTTCTTCAGAGTTGTCTAGTCTCGGGATTCGAACTCCTCACTTTGTGCAGGAGCTGTTCCATTTGGGAGTAGAGAGATGAAAGAATGAAAGCAAAAGTCATTTCTTGAATTCCCCTCTTAATATATTTTACTCCTATACACTCTCAGGAAGAGATGGAACTTGGAAAGTGAGGTTAGGAATAAGCTTTATATGCTGTGTACAAGTTTGATAGCACAAACTCTTGCTCCTCTCTCACTCTTTGAAAATCTTTCGGTGGGCAAATTCGATCTGCGAAGGGATGAGTCAATCCGAAAAAACCGAGAATTCGGAGCAGTCCATGGCTCTCCCTCTGGAGAGGGAGAAGGAGGAAGGAGGGTTACCCCTCTTTAACCCGACTGCCTCAGATACTTGATTTGTCTATCTATATTCCTAGAGTAGGAATACGATGTACAAAACTCCTAATATAGTAGTTAGATGTAGTACAATGACGTATTCTCTTGCTCTTTAAATATTTACAATCCATTAGATATTTATACCCGTTGACGGGTTATTCGACAAAGATGAAAATGTTTGTTCTTTATTATTAATGGGGAATCACTTATGCCCAACAAATTTGAAAACTCGATTATCCCCGAGTTTGAAGCTAATTACTTCATCTTTGCATTAAGGATAAGCCTAATTTGATTAGATTAAGATACTTAAAATCTGAGAGTAAAAATGCATTTATGTATTGGAGATAAGCTCTAATATTGATAAAAATATCCGTAGGGTACTTATAATATTTTTGATGCAATTTGCCTAATGTAATGATTTCACATTATCTAATTCAAGGACATCAACAGTAATGAGATTAAATGAAAAAATTAAATTATCGACCTAGCTTTTTTGCTCAATCACAATCAAGAATACAACTCGATATTTCTACATTACAGAGTATACCTATGCCATAATATACGAGTGGTAGCGAAAGAGCGAGTAAATCGATTTCGGAGACTTTTGAGGTCGGTCCCGCCACCCAGCGATTTAGAGTAAGAACTTGGAATTTCCCCGGATCAGAAAAACACCCGGGTATCAAATAGAGGGAGACGGGGGAAGGATTTCGGGACTTTTCTCGAGAATAACGGGAATGTCATTTGAATTACCTAAGGCCAAATCCTCTATAAGAATGCCTATGTTTAAAAACCTACTACTACAAGCATAAAGTTATGAGCTCCATTAAATTTTAAAGAGGTTTTTAAGGATTCCTTTGAAACTGCACTAGAAGGAAAATATTGAGGCTTTTAGAGAGTTTGTTTAATAGACTAAGAAGGGCTTTGAAAACATTTAGAGTGAGCTCTAGAATAAGGAATACATTTTACTGATATATTCAAGGACTTTTTGTATACAGATACCATATCTTTCTACGAAATAGCTCTGTAAATGATATCCCTACTACTACAATACTACTAGGCACAACTTTCACTGAAAAAAATGATGGTTAATGAAAGTTGTAGAAGGAAACTTCTCCTATCCATAAACCTTGGTCGAACAGAGACATCATTCCGAATGAATACTTTTAATATCCGAAGAGAGAGAGAGAGAGAGAGAGAGAGAGAGAGAGAGGAGGAATGAGACAATTATCTAGGGGAAAGCAAGCTGGAAATGCATTGGGCTTTGGGGGATTTTTCCAGCTTTGCGTATTTTCTGTTTGGTCGAAGACATTGACTTTCTTTTTTTCAAGGATATAAACCAAATACTCGAAGTTTTCGTAGATGGCACAAATGTTACAAGGGATTGCAAGAAATTGCATCGGGAATATCGACCACAATTACAAAAGATTGGTCAACCAGGAAGAGATACTGATATTTGGACACCATTTGGCCGGAAGATAAACTCTTTTCAATATAATATTTTGAACTTCCCTTATCTCTTCCAATTTCTCAAAGTTGTTTCACTTTTTTCCTACCCCAAAAAAGCACTAAATCAGGAACAAATTTGTCCACCTACTCATTCGTCATCAGATTATATGGGTCTATACATCAAAGTAGTATTTTATCTGTTGCTCCAAAACCTCCAAAATCTCAATTTAGCCAAATGGAACGAGCGAATTCCGGAGCATACTCGCGAAGAAATGAAATGTGAAACGAATAAAATCCAGATATTATGCACTTTATCATATGTATGTGAAAAAATTGACTAGAGTCCAAGTTATAAAACACAGGAATGTGAATACCTAAAGAACCATAATCAAATATGCTCACATAAAGGAAATCTGTAAACCTATTGAGATTTGGAGTATGAGCTGTTGGGGAGACTCGAGATCATTGAGGTCTTAAATCGGCCAAGTTTTGAAACGGTCATAAAAAGAATCTTGAACAACACTCAAGAATCCTCAGCGATCCTCTTAAAATATTCTCAAATCTAAAGTATTGGCTAAAGATATACGATATACTAGTAGGTAGTAAATGTGTATAGGTAAAATGGAAGAATCGAAGGAAGTTTGAACGCCAAATCTCACTCGATGAGATTTTTATGCAAGGATTTTTTTGCAGAAGAGGAAAGATTTATCGGCATCTTTCCTAACGAGTACTCGATTGGCCTCCTCAAATGGGATCTCTCATCCTCTATCCCACCTAACCCTTATACCTACAGAGTACATTTCCTCCGGCTCCCGACTTCCTCTCCTCCAGGAACTTTTAACCTGAAAAACTATTCTGGCATCAAATATTAAACCAAAGATTGCGGGCAGGCGATAGTAATAATGCCAAGTGGAGCATATCCCCCCGCATGTTCTCAGCACCCAAGAAATATGTCTGGAAGCCGGAGGAATGGATTTTGGAATTTGAGATTCATCCTCCCCCTTCCTTTGAGGCATTTATCGGTAAACCCTGAGGTATTTAACGAGAGTAAGTGCGTGTGAGCATTAGAAAAAGGTATTCTGGGTGTTTGCACATTGTCATTAAAATCTGTTAGGGGAGATAGCTATTGAGCTGATTCCCCTTTCTTTTTTCCCTGTTAGCTACTGTATAAATTCATATATTCTCAAGATATGAACGAGATCCCCTCATTTAAAAATGCCATAAATTGTCGCTTTCCTCACCCTCAAGTTCTCAACAAAAGGATTGCTTCAAAAGATCAGAGTTTCTTTTTCTTTTTACCTTTTATGTGAGATTTGATGGCTATTTTTATTATCCCTCGAGAGCCATAATCCATCATTTTGGGGGATCTACTACTATGCCTGATTTCAATTACAATGGCTCAAATAACTTTTATATGCTCAGAGTCTGGAGGAAATCAATTTTAATTTTGAGGAATAATTTTTTTGATAAAAAAGTTCCAGATTTTTGAAACTTTTTTTAAACAATTTTTCCACATTAACTTTTAGGCTAAGAGTGGGAGGAATTCATCTAGAGATTGTAAATTAAAGGAAGCTGGATCTTGAAAAGGAGAAGAAAGGAAAAAGTCAACAATTTGTTAGAGCTGCCGGGTAGAATAATGGGGAAATGACAAGTTGGTGAAGAATGAAATGAAGAGTAATCCTTCGCCCTATATTTACTTTATTCCTACTTAAAGGTGAAGGAGAAGATTGGAGTCCTTTCTCGGAATGGAATGTCAAAAGAATTGAAATGAAGTTTCTCGACTTCTTTTTTTTTCCTTTTTTTCCTCTCTCACCAATCTCCAATTCCCATCTATCTACAATCTTTATCCTACGGTTCTATCCAAGATATTACGAGTACCTACTGATCCTGAGATCTTTCCATTTCTTCTCTATTTACCTTCCTCGAGCTTTACTCAAAAGGAACTTGTTTTAATCCGGTTCGTTTTACTGATGTGATGTGTAATCTCAAATAGAACATTGAACAGAAATGTCGGGTGATGAGAAGTTAATCTTTTTTCTAATAGAGATCTTTCAAATCCCCTTTAATTCTTCTTATTTTCTTCGGTCTTCTGTCGGTTCGATTTTCATCTTCCTTCCTCAGGATCAGTGTTTAATATTTAACATCTCTGCAGTCTGCACATACGCCTACGTGAAAATATGGCTATAAAATCTATTTATAGATTGCATTTTTTTATTGCAGAAAATATGATCCCAGAATTAAAAAAGTTATAAGTTTGATGAGATGGTGAAAGTAAACTTTCTGTGTGTGCGTTGATTTTGGAAAGCAAACACATGCGTAGGTATCAATTAATTAATGGAATCTTTTAATTAAAGAACGCCCACTCTCGGTACACAGATTGTTTGGCAATTAAATAGCCATTACTTTTGTTAGGAGGAAAAGGAACCCTGGCCCTTCTTTATTAGAAATGAGCTCTTGTGTGTAAATGTTGTGATAGGGAAGCCTGCAGAGGAGAGATAAAGACGAATTCTTGGAAAGAGTTTATGAAATACGGAGGAAGGCAATGGTTAATGAGTTTTATTGAATGTTGCTCGAGAAGGCTACGTCGTACTTATAATTTGTATGGCTTTAGTATAAATTAGAAGGGGAGAAAGTTCTTAGAAAAACAACCCCGTATTGCGAAGTTTATTTGGACCTGGATCCCTTGTGTTAGAACTCTAGTACAGAGGATAGGACAGGAAATGAATTAATTGATTAAAATAAGGATTATTCTGATTTTGCGTGATTTTACAAAATATCTGTATCCCGTAAATAGGGAATGTAATAGCAAATGCTAACATACTCGAGGTTCCTCGCAATTTGAAAGCTTATTTTTCCAAAATTATGTAATTTTGTATTGTATTAGTAGGCTTGTAGGTTTATAATTTCTATATGTATAATACAATACAATATAGAGGCAGAAAAGAATAATAAAATGCGATATTACTTATTAAGAGGATAATTTACTGAGGATGAGATATTATAACCTTATCTAAACCCTTTGAATTTATAGGTATTTTGGCACGTTATTCAACACGCACACTCTGGAGTATTAAATTACATTGCATCTAGAATAATGCCCAGCTAATCCTCTAAAGGAAATGAATTATTAAACTCATTACATTTATAAATCTAAATAAATTACAAAAGTATGCATTTAATCAAAGGATTGCATGAAAGGTCAGAAAAGAAAAGAGCAAATATTTCGGATATCTTTGTTAATTAAAATACCTAAGATTAGGTAGCTTTCATTTCAAGAAGGAAATTAATCAAAGGAGCCTTGTTGAATTCATACACATTAGAGCAAAAATTTGGAAGCATTCTACTGATATTCGCATTATTCAAATGTTATAGTTTATTAACATAGGTGAAACAACTATTGGTGTTGTCCTATCCTTTTCCATTCCTTTCAGAGTGACTCTGCATTTACAAACTTTACTCATGCATATTTATATTGCACTATTCATAGTTTGGTGAATTCCCTACTTGCCCAAGAAAATTCTAAGAATTGTGTCACCCAGAGAAAGTGCCATCCATCTAAAAGTGAAAGTTTAATGGGGTGATATTTTGATGAAAAATTCAGGAGAGTTTGCAAAACACTTTGGCTAATGGAAGGAGGAACCTATCTTTGAGTGATGTCATTTTGCAAAGTTTTAAAAGAACTCTAAAAACATTTTTTTTCTAGTTCTTCAATCAGTATGATTGACGAATTCTTTGTGTTTGATTTTTTCGTCTTTTGGCAATATTTTTCTTTATAATATCTGTAATTTCTACTCAAATAAAATATATTTATAATTTATTTTGCCCTTTTAATAAATAATTTATAAAGTTGGAGCATTTTTGAGATTTTCTAGTGAAAATTTTGGTAAAATACTCACACATTCGATAAATCTGTTTATGATCGCAATTCCCAAAATGTGATCATGTACGCAATAGATTTACATGTAAATTTGTTCGGGTTTAATTCTCGGTCTCAGGTTACAAATGTTATTAACCTT
>JAAZTK010001663.1:0-13268 GCA_036507255.1 Megalothorax incertus
GAATGCAATCAAATCTGGATCTGTCAAATGCTGGAGAACCCACTGAATCCAAATGACATCATATTTCCCCTCCTGAGGAATGAAATTCTGAAGTCCAGAGCAGTAAAATTCCCCAACCTTTGGATTTCCAGCCAGATTCACCTTTGCCTTTGAATTAATTAAATTGTAATTATATTAATTTATAAATAAATAATAATTCTTACTTGATTAATGAATTTCTCATCCTGATCCACGAGATCCACCTTTGCAAAATGATTCTGGAGAAAGTTTTGTGTGACACGCCCAATCCCACACCCGCAATCAAGGGCATAGCTCTTTCCAGGGGCATCTGGAGCCTGTAACATTATATCAATTAGTAAATTAGGTTAATTAGATTGGGATTTGATTTATGTTCAAGAATAAACCTTGTAAAACTTGCGGAGAAACCGTTCAGATTCTTTTACGTCGCCTGAAACGGTGCAGTGTGAAAAAGATTGAATTTAATTAATTACGGGTAAATTATGGGGTAAGCGTACTGTTTGATAGGTGACCGAGCCCTCCAAGCATCCCATCATTCGTTGGAGCCACCTTCAATTGGAATTATGGATTAATTTAATTAATTAGGGCATTATATGATTATAAGATTCTTACGGAAGACCAGTAGTTTGCGGCATCCGAATAAAAGGCAGGACCCTTGATCTCTTTCGAGTCTTTTGAAGGACTCTTTTGGCCATCCCCGCTGCCATTCATGGTGGTTCAAGAATTGAGGTAGATCTAGGTAAATATAAAAATTCAGGCAATTGGAAATTAAATCAAATCTTTAATCTTTCATATCGAATCTGATTTCACAAAGCCCCTATAAATCTCAAATGACAGCTACCTAATCTGACTAATTAGGTGATGCTATCATGCTTGAAGCTTTCCATTAAAAACCCGTTCTAATTCTCCCTAACTTTCTCTATAAATTCCATTAAAATTTAAATTAATAAACTAGTATAAAAAATATTAAATACAAATATCTAAGAAAGTTTTAAATTATTCTGAAAGGAACACCAATTGGTTTTATTCAAGAGACTTTTGTTCAATTTAACTTTAAAGCCTTAAGGGCTCAGTAGGTACAATTTAATACTTAAGTATTCCATTAAAGTTTAAACGGATCTTATCCTAATGAAATTTTATTTGCAAAATACTGCTACAAAATTTTACACATTTTAGGACGGGACTTTGTTTGTTATCCTAATTATTAAATTAGCAATTGGAAATTACAATACATTTAAAGGGAAGTGGTTCATGGTTGAGGAACTTAACCTAACGATTATTACATTCGAATTCAGTTCTTTTTGTGAAATAAATTAAGACAATTAACACATTTAAGTTAATTAAAAATTACATACATTACATTTAAACATGAGGAGTTTCACACATATTACTTTACTTTGTAAATTACCTGCCTACATTAAAGAATACAGCAAATTGTATATCAAATTAATTTAAACCTAATCTCAAGTTTTAAAATTTAAACCAAGTACAATTCATATCAAATTATTAAGAAATCTTTTAAATTAAACATCGCAAATGCAGACTTACTGTATCTAACCTATTGTATCTTGAAGAAAGAAATAGAATCAATTATTTTTAAGAATCGAATGTAAAAAAAGTAAGAAATCATATTTTAATTTAATTTTTAAAATTACGAGACTCCGAGTTCCAATTAAATTCAAATCCGTATCTGAAATCAAAAATAAATTATAAATAAACAGCTTAAAATCATAATTCATTTTATAAAACCTCACCTTCAAGGGAGTGCCTGTCAATTTCCATTCGTTCCATGTCCATTCTCCTCGTTTAGACACAATTTCTTGGTCGCAGGCTCTCCACCATTATCCACAGGAGCACCCTCTGAAGGTTCCTCCTTCCTCTTCTTCCTCACAAGATGAGAAATATCCGTTGGAGCAGGAAGATTTGGGTTTTTCAATGGACTTTTTGCAATAATCATTTCTCGATCCTTTCTCTCCTCCTCCTCTGCCGTGAGAATTGCAATCTCTGATGCTTGAGTATCTTTAATCTTTTCCTGGATCTCTGGAAGAATATCCTTAAGCTCTGCCAGCTCTAATTTACTACCTTCCGTGACCTCTCCAGCCTCGAGGACCCCGATCCGCTCAGTAATCTTTGCTGCAGCCATTTCAAAGTTCTCAACAGATCCCTTAAAGTCTTTCCCATGGGCTAGAGTCACTCCAAGTAAGAAATGAATCTGTGCAATCTCACGGAGAGGTGCTCCTCCACTCCTCTCATTCATTATACGAAGGGCTGTGGTATAATCTTCGAAAGCGGATTGGTAATTCTCAGATTCCGTTGCGACCTCCCCCAAAAGTGAATAAATATCCGATAACTTGCAAAGTAGAACGTCAATTGAGGCATTCTTGACCTTCTCCTTGTCCTCATCACCCCATGTTATCTCCATTCGTGCAGCCTCGAGCTGTTTTTCATAGGCAATCTTTGCAATTTCAAATACTTCCCAGGCTAACTCTAAATTTGAAGGTTCATCAATGTCTTCACCATCCTCAGCTGCTTTGGGGGGACCTCCACTTGTCGAGGGCTGCTCATTGTCATTTCCAAAAGCTGTAGAGGACCCTGGAGTAGGCTCTGAAGGAGCTGGGGTAGGACTTGGGACTGCTAGATCCTCCTCCTCTTTCTTTTCAGCTTCATTTTCATCAGAAGGTGATTCCTCAATGTCTTTTAGTCCTTCTGCACCTTCGGTGGACTCTGGCAGGGGGTTCTCGTCCTCAACTTCCTCGTCATCCTCCTCCTCGGATTCAGAATCACCATCTTGAGCTTCTCCCGCCCCTTTGGGGGTCTCAATGATGGATAGATCTAGACGAGCTTGCTCTAGGAGGGATTTGCCGTAGTAGAAATGAGCTTCTGCGTAATCCTTTTGTTGATGAGCGTTATCTCCGTGTAGTTCAGTGAGGAGGCTACATGCTTCACCGAGAGCTGTCATTGCAGAGGTGTAATCCCTCACGAGGAAATTCCGTTTACCCTCGAGGAGGTAGTGAGCAGCCCTTTTGAGTTCTTTTTCTTCAGCAGTGAGGGTAGAAGTCTCTTCGGGAGGAGGGGCAGCAGTGGTAGACTCGGAGGAGGACTCCATCGTACAATTCTGTGGATTCAAATTCTAGTTATTTGTATTGGAATTAGGAATGTTTGTATCTTGAAATTTTGAACCTAATTTGCCCTACTAAAAAATACAATAATTACATGAATTCTAATTAAAATAAATAACCATTATTCTAATAGTAAATACCTTATTCAAATTAATAAATTCTAATTAGAATTAATTCTAAATGCCAAATGGGACTTTATATTGGACTAATCCTAATTTCAGAAATTCAGATATAAAATTCAAATTACCTTAAATTATTTAAAAATACCCTAAAATCTAAAATATCACCCGGTTTAATTTATGCACCTCCTACATTAACTTTCCCTGACACTTTGTGACCTAACTAATAATTCCTGGCCCATGACATGACCTTGAAAAATAAAAATCCGCAATTTCGAAGACAAAAAAAGCGGTCAAAAGCACCAAACCAAAAAAACCTTTAAAAACAAGTCAAATTACATTAAAAATCACGTACCTTTACGCTGGGGTATGAAACAAGGTGCGGGGAATGCAGTGGTGAAGATGACAGGGCTCTCTGGAGTGACAATTGACCTCAAAAATTGTTGAAATGACGAGGATGACCGGAGGTGGCAAAAGCTAATGGAATAATGAAAAATCCCTCCAACGCGGCTTTAGGCAGCATTTAAGCTCACATATGAAATGACCAAGAACAGCAGGAATCCTAATTAATCGAGTTTTTTTATGGTAAAAAATGATTTATTAATTATAGAAATGATGCAAGTAAGTAGAAGTTTGTACAAATGTTTAAAAAATTAAAAAATATCTTTGCTACAGCCTGGTGTAGGTTCCTCAACCTCCATTGAGGAGAAAAATGCAGAACTCGAAGCTGTTGAGGACGTGTTTACGGTGGAATCTTTGTCTACTCCACCTCCACCACCACGTTGGACTTCCTTGACCCTTTCCTTGTACTTTTCAATCAGTTCACGAGCCATGTTGAGCTTGTCCCGAATTGATTGGACCTCTCCTTTGACTTTCTCCCTCGCGGTGCAGATCATGTCCAGAGATTGCTTCTTTTTCTCCTCAACTATGTCATAGTCAAACCATTGTAATTAGATTTGGAAATTAGATAGTCAATTAAGCTTACAATCTACGTTGTGACGCCATTCATCCTTGTGGGTGAGAGGTTTAACTGAGTCTAGAAGGGATTTCATAAGGAGGGTAGGCTCTTGGAAGATGATCTCATCATAAGTCTCTGAAATTACAGGTTTCTTTACGGCAATTGGGTTGGCTGGATCTGCACCATGTTGGAACAGCTTGAGGATGTGGTAGACTGTCACCTGGAATGTCACCGTTAATTAATTAGGCGTTTTAAAATGTTTTAAAATTAAATTAGCTTACGGCACGCTCGATTGGATCGTGGAAATAGATTTTTATCACAACTTCAAACTCTCCCCAGCCAGTTTCTGATGCGAAACAATAAAAAATGATATCAGGTTAATTGAATTGATTAAAATACAAGGTGTAGAAAGCTTGGTTTAATAATTTAGTGTAAGCACCTGTGACCTCGTATGGTGGTTTTGTAAGGATTCTATTTGGGTTAGCGTAGCCTGGAATTAAAAAAATACATGTTTAAAAGCCCCCAATTAAATATGACGATAGTCAGAGTGTCACTCACTGTCGTGTAGCTTGAAATGGACCTTTTTGATGAAACACGAGTAATCTTCATTCCCATAAGGCTTGAGGTAGACTGTCCATGTGTGAGTATGTCCATCTTCTTCACGCTTTCTTCCAAAATATTTGGCATTATTCCCTACAACAATCGGTTTGACGATGGTCACTCCCTGTTGGATTTAAATAACGATAATTTAATTAAATGCACAATACAAATCTGGCCGGGTGCTTGTAAATAATTGTATTTTTAAGAATTTAACAGTAAAAATGATAAAAAGGTCAGATTTTTTAGTTTTAATTACCTTAAGGCGACCTCCAGAGTCAGGGCCATAATCTGTGACGATTGGGACAGTGGTCATATTGAGATAATGAGCTGTAATTAATTAATTTAAGGTGCTAAAAATTAATTTCAAATTGTCAACAAAAAAGAATCAAATCTGGAGGGATTTGAGTCGGAATATAAGCATCTCAGGTTCCCCAAAGGGGGATTCCGAGATTCGATGGATATATGTCAATTTTAGAGACTTATTTTCGAAATTCCAAGAAAATCTGCTTGCAAAAAACGTTTTTCGAAAATAGTAATACGTTTTTTCTGAAAAGTGACTACAGTGTGTCCAGTGACCTAGTCCAATTGAAATCATGGGTCCACACCTCTCAAAAAGTGACAATGTCAATCCCAAGAATCAACCCACCACCGCTAAAGTCACTCCCTCGATGAGGTCATCAATTTTTCCAAACCTCCCCAAACCAAGCCTTGAAAGTTCCACAAAGACATCCAGCCAACCATCGAAAGGTGTCGAGGATCAGCTAAGAAAGTGTCTCAACAATATCCTGAAAAAGAGGTCATTGTCAACCGGCCAAAATGGAGCTTCACCTTCTAATAAGTCGACTAAAGTGACGACAGCAGCTCAAATCCAGGTAAAGAAGGAACGATGACCCTTTGATGACCTCATTTTCATTTGAATTTAAAATTAATTAGGTCCTCGATGACAAAGTGAGGGTTTTAACGGATGAGCTAAAGAAAAGTCAAGATGAACGGGATTCTTCGCGAAATGATTTAAAGGTCAAGGTGAATGAACTTGCGGAGGAGACTTTGCTTCGGAAGAAGTTAGAGTCCTCGTCGGAGGTCAAACAAAAAACGATTGCAGATCTCAATTTACAAGTGCTTCAACTGGGGGAGAATTCCAAGAAGGCTGCGGACTTTGAGGCTCGTGAGGCGGCTCTTAAAGCGTCCTTTGAGGTTCAAATGAAGTCACAAAAGGAATATATGGAAAAAGTGGGTATTCGTCAAGCAAAGATCATTCAAGACCTGCAGGCTGAGCTGAGGGAGAAGCAGGAGTTGGCGAACGAGCTTCAAAAGGAGTCGCAGGTTCGGGCCATCAAGATCAAGGTCCTTGAGACACAGCTCAATACAATCCAGGTAAAGTCTTTAATTATTTAATGCCTATAATTGAAGCTTATAAAAGATGCCCTTATTTAAAATTTAAATATGTCACAGGAGGCAGCTGAGGAGGTCAAGGCTAATCTAGGCTCAGTGGAAGCTGTCGGAGGAGTTGTCCAGTCTGAGGAAGATGACATAAAGGAAGATGGACCTCCAAGTGCCATGGTTGATGCTGCTAACTTCAAGGAGAATGAATGTCCAACATGTTTGGCAGACACTAGAACGGTATGTCATAGACTCATTAATGTCACGATTAAGTATAATATAAAAATCTTAATTATTACATAATTTGTCAGGTAACAACATGGATGACAATGGGCGTCTGTGGACACGTCCTTTGCGAGGGTTGCTCTAACCAATACTGGGGAAAAGCAGGTCCCAAGACTTGTCCAATTTGCAAAAAGGTCACCCGATTCAAGCCCAAGCCCATTTTTATAATTGATTAATCCTACAATCGTGTCAAAACTCAAAAGTGAGGTATTAATTAGATTAGATTCATTAGAATTTTAATACTTGCATACAATTGCACCAGATATTGTGCACTATTTTAAATCAAACAAGTTCTAATGCTTAATTGAAAATTCTAAAAATTATTTATTGTGGTAGGTATACCCTACGTTAGATAAAAGTGCAAAATAGAGGTTTACAAATTGGGTGCATTTTATAATTTAAAATTCGAAATTAATGTATTTTTTTAAAATCCCATTCTCATTGAGTCATATGAGCAAAAATTTGTGTATAAATTATGCAAGCGATTAGTAAATAAAATGCATAATTACCAAATTATTTAAAAAAAACAATCCTGGACTAGTTTATTAACGTATCAAACATTTCTTGGTAGCCTCTTCGGACATTCTCTACAGTTAATTCAATATAATATCAACATTTTACAATCCATATTTAAGTAGTTATTGTAGTATAAAAGAGATAATTAATTTGATTAATTAGATTTGGTGATAAAAAAGGATTATTTAAACTAATTAAAGCACTTCTTTGCTTCCCTTAACCCTGTCATGTTGAGAATCCGTGTCATCATCCTCTGGGATCCGATTTTTAAGGATCATTTCAACCTCATCATTCCGGAATTTCAATTCCTTTGACGCTGAGTCTGATTTCAAAGTATGTAGGGTGTCTACCGGATGGTGGTGGTAATCCTCAACTTCATCCTCGGCGTCTTCAGCATAGTCATCTTCCTTTTCGGCGTTCTCATCCGGATGCTCTTTGATTTCATTATCTTCCATTGGGACAAATCGGATTGGTGGATCTCGGTGGAAGACTTCGCCACTCTCATGGTCCTCCTCCTCAGTGTAATCCACCTTCCTCCTCGGGGAATTGTCGGAACAATCCACGCAAGAGCAATTATGAATTTTTTCAACATTTTTACGGATCTCATAATGTTCTCCGGTGACTTTCCGGGTGCAATTTAGGGTGATTTTGACCCATTCGGTGATTGTGGGTCGACAAGCGTCACAATATGGTGGAATGGCGACCTCATCCTCTGCCCTTGGGACAGAGTAGGAGAAACAAGCTCCCAGACATACCCTACAAATTAATTAAGATGCTTATTGGAATTCTTTAATTAATTAAAGTCACAAAAAGCTTACAAATTATCGATAGTCGCAGGTTGACATTCTGGATCCGCGTGGGTTGGGACCTCCTGCCTAATCGGGGTAGCCTGACACCAAGAATGCCTAAGAATTTAATGGTTAACTAGCCTGTTAAATTAAGGATAAGTTTAAAATCAAACTGATAACCTTTCAGGATACAACGCCAAATTATGAACCTAGAATTTAATATCGTAAATATTTCAAATGGGATCTTTTAAAAAATTCCTCGTACCTTATGATGTGCTCGGGTATGTCCACCAGGTAGCCCAAATGTCAGCAGAACCAGGAGAAATCCCAGTCGGGTCCCCTCCATGATTTAATTCGGATTTTTTACCCTTAAACTTAAAGAATTCCAAGTTGTATTCGAACAGAAAGGCAAGTAATGAATGAATTTTAAGCTTGTTCTTTTTCCTTTTTTTTACATAAATTTGTAGGTGCGGAGGATGACCTTAGGGGGAAGATGAAGATGGCCAGGTGTTCATATTGTCCATAAGACAAGCATATTGGCCAAAAAAGTGTGGGCGAGTCCTCCACACCTATACCTCAACGCTCTCCTCCTCCGACTTGTTTCATTTTTGGGCATCTTTCCCCTCGTCGTCATCAAAATGCATTAAAAAGCATTGGGAAAGATCGTGATATATGCTTGCAAGCCTATACTAAAGGAAGTATACGAAATACCTACTATTGTAAATTGTAATAATCTTTCAGGGCATTAAAATCTATATGCCTATAGCTTGGAATATAAAAATATTAAGGTATAGGAGTTGATCGAGTGTTTGTTTATATTTACCATTTGTTTCCCCTATCTATTATTTGTAGGATCGATATCTGATACTATTTACTATTTGTATTTAATATTTACCAATGCCTATTACATGTACGAATGTATATTAATCGGGTATTGGCCATTTGAACCGAGAACTCTATCGAAAAGTGACAAAGTTCAAGTTCAATACCCGAATAATTACTAATTACCCCCTACTAATTAACAATTATACAATTTTTTAATATTTTATGGTTCAAGCCAAACGCAAATGTCAATGTCTCGAGCTTTCCAAACACCAGCTCTATCAAATAGGGCTGCTAATGCTATATTTAAATGTAATTGTTATTGATCCATTATGGCAATGTACAATATATCCTTTAGGTCTAAAAATGCAGCTCAACAATGAAACAGTTAGGCTTTCAAGGCTTTTTTTATTGTACCTACTTGAGGATGCAACTGCAGATGCATTTTTGCATCAGCCATCAATTGAAGAGATTGAGGTCATTGGGGAGTCGGGACAAAGGGGGAAGCCGTTGGATCTCCCTCGGAAATCCGTTACCACCCTCAAGAACGGCCTTTTTTGGATCAAATAAAAACCCTTTTGGACTCAGAGGGCTGCTTCAGCCTTCAATAAATTAATAAATTGTTCCAGGAAGGTGTAAAAAATCTAAAAAGGGGAGATGTGAAGCAATTGGACGTTGTAGAGTCTGTAGACCACTCCAAAACTCATGAAAAAATTATTTTTCGAGTCAAAGTCATTAAATAAATTGGTCCCAACTTCCAAGAATGAACACATTGTTGTACAAGTCAATTTGGGGATCCCTTGAGGGCTTTTTGAAGATGTTTTCGGGTCGCATTCAAAGCTTTGATTTTAATCGGGATGCTTTTTTTGCCCATTTGTCTCTTTTGTCACTGCTTCATCGAGTGAGCTTAGTACCTCGTAATCCTCCACTTGTAAATTCGTAATAGTAGTTGTAGTTTGAGGATTCTCTGATGGTAAAAGCTTTCAATAGTTCAGATGGTTCTCCTCCTCAGTCGAGTCCTCAGAGTTGTTAAGATAAAAAAGCGAGTAGCAGTGCCGACTGAGAGTTTGGTAGGAACGGTCGCGTACACTGCCTCAACTCGCCCCTTTCTATCTCTAGTATAGGATATCTAGCTAATCTAAAAGTAAATAAAAAGGTGATAATTTTTCACGCCGAGAGGAATGCCCGATAGTTCACTCCGAGGGAGATAAGGGTGGCCAGACTACCGTATATTTGCCACTGGCAAACATTTGCAGTGACCTCCGCAGACTTGTTGTCTCAAAAAGTTTTTTGGGAAGAATTTCTGGAATTTTGAACAAAGTTTTTCTCACAAAAATCCCAGATTTCTTCCAATTTACTGCCATTCGGTGATGACACTTTGATCCTCCAATTGACGGCTAAGGCGTTGATATCTTTTATAAATTTGCAACGCCATCAAAGCTCCTCTGGATTAATCAAAGACTCCTTCGAAACCCTTCAAAGTCTCCAAGATGGTCCTCACAAAGGATATCTTCTCCCTTGCCACAGAGTACCTCCTCCTCCCCAACAAGGGTGCTGACCACACGAAGATCCAGTAAGTCTTTCAACACTTTTTCAAAAGCCTAACACTGTACCTAATATTGTACGGGTAGTATGTAACATTCATAGATGCATCTGTAGCATTTGGCATTTGTGCCCCAAGCAAAATTAGACGGATCTTTTCAATGTACATTTGAATAGGAACCCTTCTAAAGGACTCGTAGGGGCTTTCAAGGGTTCCCCCAAGTCCCCTAACGAGTTCAATGCCTTTTTAGACCCCTTGCAATATTTTTTTTGCAAAGGGGAAGGCGGACCCAGACCCAAACAACAAAGACCCCGATAAGAACTGGATGACAGTCCGGAGTCAGGGGTTATCGGACGACGTCCTCAACCTCTCTCCCTCCTTATCTCGAGTGCATATCAAACCCCATTGACTCATAAATTCATTAATTTGGAATCTCATACGTAGAATTCAGTTCCAGGGTCAGCATAAATAGTGTAGTGATTCGACTTGTAATCCCCTGATTAGAATTTTATTAGAATTTACTCAAAATTGCAAATATTTTTGGATGGAAATGGGATTCCTGGAACGTCTGATGGCCCATGAAGAGAGGTTTGACTCGTCTTTTGCTTAAAAGTCTTTATAATTTTTTTATTAATTGGTTTGGAGCAAGTTCCTTAAAAAAAATCAGGGTTCCAGCATGCTTACAAAATGATTAAAAGGCGCTGGAAGAGTTGGATTAGGTATTCCCAGAGCGGAATTTGTTCAATTTGCATCTGATTAATATTCGTGCATGTACTTTGAGAGGTCAGGGGTTGAACAAACAATGGTAAATTGATTTTTTTCAACATTTTATAAAGCCACAGCCAGGATTATATAAAGCATTTTATGCAAATTATGATTTAAAGTCCTCCTCAAGTGCTTTAACCTACCTCAAACGCACTCGTGAGAATTGTAGATATATTGGAAAGTAGGGTGGCATCCTCTCGATAGCTTATATAAATCGTAATTGTTACACAATTAATTAGCTAACTGTTCCTGGGTTGGTGGGGGTTCCTCGAGGAGTTCTCAGACAATTTCACCCCAGCCAGACACGGCTCAATCTCATTAGACCCTCTATTTGCACTAGAAGACACAGCTAGGGGAGGATGTCACGGGGCTCTAGCTAATAGCTAGCATTCTAACGGTCATTCAACCGAATGACCCACAAATCTGAAACCTATTGGGCCTATTAAGCTTTTACCTACTTGCACCTTTACAATACTACCTACTCCTGAGCCATGAACAGTTGTACAAATACAACCATTTAAATTTTAAAGACTCAAATCTTCCACTCCGGATCAGGTTTTGGAACTATATTTGGGGAAATGCATTTCCTAATGGATTAGATATGGATTTGTAGGGATTTGCATTAAAAACAAGGATCTGGAAGGTGACTTTGCATGTGATTGATTGGGGGATATTGCGTTTGAATTCAAATGACAATGTTCTGACGTCTTCCCAAGCTTTTGATGGCTCTTGTTTGCTTCTACGAGCTCGTATTTGTATTCCAAAGGTGTATTGTCATCTTTAGCATCTATTTGTTAGCACATCCGAATTTACAAGTATATGAGCCCAGAGCATAGGAATTAGAGTAGGTACAAAATGAATTTAAATTTTAAAATGAATATATGCGTTTTAAGCTCAAGTTTAAATAGGAATATGTGATTTAGGAGTGTGTAAAAAGTAAATGCAATCGAGTCCAATTGAGATATTGATTCCAAAAGGGTTTTTGCATGTGTATTCAGTATGGATGTGTTTAATTAACTGGTCATTCCGGTCCGGAGTCGGAATAGGGGTCAGTAAACCATGAGAGACTCTTGATTCTGACAGCTATTGCCGTCCTCAAAAGCATCTTAACTAAATTTGGGCCACCCCTTTCAATGTCAATGACCCCAGAGGAGACCATCCGGACATGTCCATGGCCCCCTTCCGTTCTTTTTAATCCTCAGCTCAGCCTGAGACAGGGTCAAGTGCATCTCGAGCCAAATTGTGCCATCAACAGCAGATGTATCTTTTTTGACTGAGAAATGAGAATATTCGTGGAATTGAGCCAAATCACTCGCATTTGGCCACATGGGAGATTAATACACGGGAGGAATGTATCTGTAAATGTAAACACGGGTGAAATGGAGCTATAAAAAACCCGGAGTCGGTTCAAAAGCCTCGTTTACGGGTTTTTATTCGAGAGAAATGCAATATTAGACTCGCACATTTCCCAAATTGATGACAAATGAAGGATTACATTGAATTTGCAATTATTTGACATATCCGCATAAGTGTAACCACAAGCAGATTATTGCGAGTAATATATATGCACGTTTTTTTGGGTGAATTCTTTGAAAAAAGATAAAAAAGATGCGAATTTGTTTAAATGTGCAATTTTTGCTAATTTCAGGGCAGAGGCAATGACGGAAAAGTGCAATTCCTATGAGCTGACCTTTACCAACATTTGCACATACCCTCAGAGTAAGCAAAACTTGAATATCTTGTAGGCAATAATTATAAGCATAATTTAAGCAATTTTTTTTTAATTTCAGAGGGGTCTGCCTTTGTTCTGGTAGAGGTGTCTGGATATGTCAAACCTGGAGAAGTATTGGCTGTAATGGGGTCTACAGGTAAATGCTTTTATTAGGAAAAAATGCTCAAGTTCATTTCAAAATCTTAAATCTTAATTCGAGATTTTGAGGAGCCATTAAAAATTAGAGGCAAAAAATCTATAACCCACGATATAATCTATATATTAGTATAATTGGAATAAAGGTTAAATTAGTCTGGATCCGCGTCATCCCTCGTAAAAATCCCTATTTATAAACTGTGCAAAGTCAGACCAAAGTCACCCTCGGGGAAAAACTACAATAAAATTCAATAAAAACTTAAAAACCTCTTACAAAGCCCCTTAAAAAGGAGCAATAAAATCAAATTTTAATTTAAATCCACTCACATCATGTGTCGGTAATCGCTATACCTATATCAGACCATCATTCTAAAGACCCCATGATCCAACTCCTGAAGATATCGAATGTAGAGCTAAAGGCCCACTTAAAAAAGAGTCACTTCATAAAGAGTCACTGCTAAAGGCCCACTTTGTAAAATCTCCACCTT
>JAAZTK010001664.1:0-13265 GCA_036507255.1 Megalothorax incertus
GGTATGACCACCCATGATCAATAGCTTAAGCTGTAATGGAGTTAAAAGTGTGAAAAAGAGACGCTTTGAGCTCGCTCTCAAAAACCGGCCACTCCATTCATCTCCAACCTCTACTTATTACCTTATTTGACCACGATGAAGCTCCTTCCCGTCCACTTTCAATGATATACAGGTACTCTGTATTAGCTTATAAGCTTGGAGGATACCTAGACCTCTCTAGAGCCTTGTAAGAAATTAACCAGAGGTATCTCACACTGCACAGGTATACCTATGAATAAAACCTAAAGAGTTTAAGGGCCCAGAAAGTCTCGGGGGAGATAGGGATCAGTTTTGGAGGCGTTTCTCCACTGTCATCACTCGGCTCTATGAATCTGTGTGGTTCTCTCTGACTCTCGCAATGATCCTGGACTTTATATACAATACTTTTTCTATTTAATATGTACAACTTGTACAAGTTAAAGAGGATTTTGGAGGATAAGGGGCCGAGGTTGTGCCCTGAAATTCGTGAAAAGTATAGAAATGACATGAAATTTTTAAGAGAAATATCTGGAGATTGACAGTGGTCATTAATCAGGGGGGAGCTAAAGAGCTCGGGTGTGGACCTTTATTACTTTGAGGCTGGAGCGAGGATTCGTCAGATCGGCCAGGTTCAGTTAAATCCATGTCGGGTTGTCTCCACCACTTGAATTATTGAGAACCCTCAGATCTGATACGACGCGTTATTTATAAATATGGCTTTTTGGAGACTCTCCTCCGCTCCTTCCTTCGCTCTTCTCTTAATATTTATTCTCCAGACTCGGCTCGGTTTCTCTCAAAATTTAAAGATTTTGCCTTTTCCAAGAAGCTCAACTCACGTCCTAATTTCACTGGAGGATACTCGAGTTTTCAGTGAATCAAGACCACTTTTCCGACCCTTAAAAGTCACGAGGATCGCAAAGTGTCCTTATTATTTAACCCGAGATGAATGGCTTCATTCGAAAAGTGTCCTCCGAAGTCCTTCGTCTCGACTCTAATAATATACAAATAATGGCGAGGTCGGTAATAAAGATGTCATTCACACAATCCATGAGTTATTACACAAACTCTTACTTGGGACCATTGTTGGACGGCTCCTCCAAATGATCCCAACATCATCTCTACCCCTTGAAGAGTTAAAAGGCACTTGCCCAATACTCATACTATGTCCCTAATGAATGATAATGAGTGCAATTTCTCATACCCAATCAGATTAAGAGCAACCCTTCATTTATCATTTTGCAGTCAGAATAATATTCATACATTCCAAAGTGGATAAATTCCTTCCAATGATCCCATTTGAATTTGATTTACATTGAGGGAGTTCAGAGACATGTCTTAATGACTCTTCTCACTGCAATTCAACCCTCTCACCCTCAATATTACAATTTACATTTGATTATTGTTGCAACCGGAGACCAATTCTCAATTCAAATTCAATTCAACCTCCTCCTCCTCCTCGTCAATGCTCTAATGCTGTACATAAATCACTCACTTCCACCCAGCCTCGGCCCATGATCTCTCCCCATCACAATCACAACTTATCCTTAGTAGATTCCTAGATATATTACCTAGTATGCCGTAGTATCTGTATATTTGACCAATTCTTCAAATGTCCGAGCAGCTAATAATACGGATATTTAGATGTAGATTTGGAGCAGGATTTTTCGATTACAACCCTCGTATTAGAACCTTATTCTTCAAGTATTATTGCATGTCTTTAAACACCTTTAAGAACGTCCTAAACCCTCCCCTTAAGCCCCCTTTGAATAATTGCTCTATTTATGCATTTACAACCTCCTTCAATGGCCATGGCTCGTTTGCTTGAATCTCGCTTGCTTGAGGGGGGTTATTGGACCCATAAATATGTACATGACAAAATGGAGATCATACACCAACTCTACCTTTTCTGTGCAAAGTCACATGCCATTCGTTAAAAGAGTATTTAGAAAAATTACTTTGCAAAGTTCTTTGCGAATTAAACTCATGCAAGAGCGAAGTCCTAATGGAAGTATCGGTAAAAATGCCAGCTTTAATATGGGCAAAAAAGTCAACTAAGACGAGTCCTACGCTTGATTTTTATTACACTAAATACTCTAAACTCTCAAGCACAGCTTAGACCCAGTCCTTACCTGCTCCTCGTCCTCCTCCGCCTCCTGATTAAGCTCGAAACTGTAAATTAAGCAGAAAAAAAGTCGAATAAATGCGATAACAAATTAGGGGAGTGTGGAGTTGAAAAAGACACGGCGAGGATATCATCATCATCGGCGAGGGGTTAATTAGGGGCTAAAGGGGCTAAAGGGCTAATTAGAGCTAATTGGATGGGATCATTAGAGAAAGGAGAGCCTCGCTCAGCAACTCTTTACAGCGATGAAATTAAATAAAAGTTCTCCGAGATGATGTTCTTCGATGATCATGCCAAAACAAAAGGGGGAATTGAGGAGAATTCTACCTTAATGTCATTAGGGGGTGGGGGAAAAGAATTGATAGACTAATCAAATCAAAGCCGTGGGCTGACATATAGACATTAACTCATTTCATAGGTGTTTAATTAAACCCCCGAGTGTGCAAGCTTAGAATAAATTCTTCTATATATTATTATATTATTTTGTGTAGGATTCCAAGCTTGGGAGTCAGGTAAGATAGAAATCAATTCTCGTTTGTGCAGTGTCGGTCCCCCGCTGGTGAAATTGACAAGAAGCCAGTGTTCCTTGGCGGGGTTTCTCCGCTCCTGAGCCCCCATAATGTTGTGAGCATACATATGGCCGTCCTAATGTAAATTGTAATTCCATATCCTTCTTAAATTAAACCTGGCTGTATGGGATTTTTCTGAGCCATTATTGCAGTCTAGGGTGGAAAACAATTAGGATTTAAGTGCAAATGAAATGCATAAAATTCGTGGGTTTTGTTCTGAAGCATAATGTGAAAAAATCTCGGAAACAAAGCAAATCCCTTACACATAAGCTAATGAGGTTTAAAACTCTTTTTTTAATCTCTCATCTGTCTTCTCGATGTATATTGTATACCTTGCAAGTTTCCCCCAAAGAAAGAAAAGAGTTTAATGAATTATTTTTCGTATTTTGGGGTCGCCGAAACTCTTGCCATATGGTTATATTTCTCTCGAGGATCCTCATCAGAGGTGAACAATACTTGTGACATCCGAGACCAAAAAACTAAATCACGAGCCGAGTATTTTGTACGTGAAATATATATCTACGCATTGTCTCTCAAATGTTGTTGCACTCCAAGTCCAACTATCTACTATACTTGGTAGAGATACAAGTGTGAGAAGGGATTCCTTGAGAGAATCTTTTGAAAAATTAAAATCAAAGAACCAGATCGTGACTCGGCAGATTATCTACTTCCAAAAGAATTCATTTTTACACACCTCGAGAGAACTATATGGATTAATTTCATCCTGCACCACTAAGCTACTAGTATAATAGGTAGCATATTTAAACAAATAAATTTTTATACTTGAATTCAGACTCTGAATTTCAGAGTAAGGAGAAAGAGAGATTTCTCATAGAGTGCTTGGAAAAAAAGAGCATAAAATTAGAGTCAAAAGGACCGGGGAAGATCATTAAAATGTAGTAAAGTGTAAAGAGTTTGGGTAAGCTCTCGAGTAACTTTTGAGTTTTTAGAAACAAATTGATGACTTTTCACTTTTTAAAAAACCCATTTTTAAGCTTGAAAAAGTGGATTCAGATTTGTTCATTATGAAAAATGAGCCGAGGGGAGTTTGGACACCTGCACATTTCACTCTTTCATTTAAAAGTATCTTCATATAACTCCATATGAAGATGAAGGGTCCTCGGAGGGAGAGAGCTGTTTATAAAATTCATAAAAAGCTTTCAACGCCGCTAATCTGGGCCTAATGCCTCTTCCAAGCCCATCTCATATAATGATTAACTGGGAAGGGTTAAGTGCACTTTTCGGATTTTAATAAAGCTTTCCTCGCGCGCCTAGTCCCACCCTCCCCCAGTTAAAAGTCAGGGCCAAACTTGGAATTCTCGGGATGTTTGAAAAGGTTTGAAATGAAATCCATATGCATATGCATTTGGAAGAGATGTGATATTGAAGCCTGTGAAAAAGTTGTCTCAACTGAGCGAGAGTGTGTATGGAAAGATAAACACAGAAAGTGAGTAAAAGTTGAGCTGAAATGAAGATTCCTCTTGAGCTCATCCTCGCCCATAATTCACGGGATATGGACATTTTTCTAATATCTCCAAAAAGGTTAAAAACAAGGAGTTTTTAGTAGGGGGATTCGTGTGACATTCGTGACTTTATTTCTCTTCGATTTAAGGGTGTGTTTTTCGACGCAAAGTTTGGATTGCAACCCGCCGAATGAAAAATAGAGGATTTATGAGGTCACATGGGAGTTGAGGGGGATTTGGGATCGGGTCATTTCCTTTAGCTAGTAGTTTATGGGGTGGACATGGTCCGAGCGGGTAGCCTGACCCAGAAAATATGAGGTGTCTCGGAGCGGAGGAGTCGAATGGTCCTCCGTCCACTCATTTGTCTCCCCTGAATTTATTCCTGGGCACTTTTGCCTAGCAGCTTTTCACGACTCCCTTGAGATGTGACTCTTTTTGACGATTCCGGACCCCTACAAACTTTTACTCCTCCACCGTTCGGAGGAAAAAGAGAATGGACATCAAAAGTTTGGGGCATTTATTCCCATTCTCTCTCAATATAATCCAATCTCCATCAATCACAAGCAAAATAATACATATTAGAACGCAGGGATGAGTTGAATTGGACCCTGAACTATTATCAAACTCCACCTACACAGACTCTGCACGGCTATTTATAATAGTTAATGCATTTAGGAGTGGAAAAAACTCTGGAACTCTCCTTAAATTCGGGAATATAAAGATGTAATGGGGGAAGTCGAGTTGACATGAATCATTTGACCTTGCAACTATACTTATGAGTGGATCGGGAGAGAGATGACAGGGGCGTATGGCGGAAACCGGAAGAGATGACTGCGGAAATGCTCGCTCAGCTAGGATAAACTGGTCCTAATACAGCCCTAACCCCTCAGCAGGGGTTACTCGAGAATAAATACACATTTTGACATCTATTTGCTTGTATTTGCTCCCGACTCCCGACTCCAACTCGTCATTTGCATTGTCAAACTTTATGTTTTTCAAAGGGCCACCCTTCTCATCCCATGGCCCATGCCTATAAGGTTAAAGCTAATACAGATATTCTCAGCGAGAGAGGAGCCCCTCTCAACAAGGGCCCCCATTATGATGAGATGACTCGACCCTTGGCCTTTTTTCCTCATCCTTATTATATACGGCAAGTTATTACCCTTTAATATTAGCCAGGGGGACCTTATCTGAGGGACCCATCCTTACAGCATTAAGAAATTCCTAAATTTGGTCTGGAAATACCCAGCAGCTCATAATAATAATAATGAGTCGAGTCGAGTTGGTCATTTCGAAGGCGGCAGACTCTCGGTCCTCCTCGAGACTTGGAGAGGAGATGTCGTCCTCCGCGAGAAGATGACAATGAGTACGCCAATAAATCAATCCTTAAAAGTTACGAAAGTCGAGAGTTCTTCCCAAGATAGGAACAAAAGTTCTTCCAAGCCCCTTTGAAAACAACTTATATATTTATGTTGACATTTTTATGATCCAGTTTTTGAGGGATACTCCTTTTTGCTTCAAGATGACCCTATACTAAATTTCACAGCCTTGGACTCTTTTACTTTTCTCTCGTAGATGGGAATTTGTAGAACCGAAAGTACAATAAATAGCCCACCCTACGAGCAAATACAACATTGTGCATCAACGCTCAAAGATTAAATGATTTCCGATAAGATTTTTTTTCCACCGTAAGACGAGTGTGCATTTGAGAGCCCCCGAGAAGAATTGGTTGCAAGCGTAATATTGGAAGAGAAATAGGCCGTTATTCGGTATTAGATTTTTTACTCTGAGACTTGGCATTTGAAGATTAGGAGGTATATGGTCGGAAGATGCAAATGAGTTTTTCCGCGAAGCAAATGAAACACATTAGGATTGATGAATGAATCGCAGGGGGGGAGGGGGGTTCTTTTTCCGAATTTCCAATCATTTTGCTTCTGCGATTGGCGGATGTAATAAAATGAGGATTCCTCCTCCTCCAGGCTTCCAAATCTCGTTTTGTTTTCATTTCCATTTCTTTTAAAAACTTGCCATCCCCCTATACACTATGATATTAAGTAAAGACTCTCCGAATCCTCCGATCTCGCATGATTCTAGGAAATAAATTTCTTCAAATGTGCTCCTACAAAATACTATATTGTACTACTTTGAGGGGACCAAAAACTTTGATCGAAAAGATAAAACTGGAGAAATTGGCTGAGCCCTGGATTTTAGATCCGCTTATTGCCACTCCGACTCATATACTGTGGATACAATTTACATTTGGGGAGAAATCTCATCTTCTCATCTACAATTCCTCCGCAGCTATTATAAGAAACCAATACACGGCCGAATCAAATGCATAAAATCCCATACAAGTCAAAGTTAAACTATCCATATAAAATGAAAGTCTCGGGTAAAAAAAATAAAAATAAATACCCGGAGGAACCCGCGTACCCTTTGATTAAACCGGGCGATTAGTATGGTCGTCAAATTTAAAAAAACAATTTTACGAGTATATTCTCAGCTAGCATTTTGCACGCTTATCAAAACTACTCCCCAAATGAATTTTTGTCAATCATTCGAGAAAAGTTTAATTATAGAATACCCCTACCCCTTTGATCCTTATCTGATCGAATGAAGTAGGGTAGTATCTGTAGGGCATTCGAGTTTAAAGGGTTCCTTTCAATCATGACACTTGAAGATTAATAAATTAATGCAATCCTATCCCTTTACTCCACCCTTTTCCAAATTCTTTCCATTATAACCAACCAAAAGTCCAATACACCTCATTCCGGATGGCTCTTATGGACATGGCAAATAATTCAGCTCCGAGAGTACTTTGAATTTGAGAAGAGTACAGAGTGTGAAGCGGCCTTCCAACCTCCCCCCTTTGACATAACAAATGAGTTACACAGAATCTCACTCCGAAAGCGGACAAAGCACGAATAGAATACTCGACTCTATACTTATATATCTCCCTGATTGATATCCATTATCATTTATCACAGAGAGAGTCAAACTCAAAAAAGAGTATAAATCCGAAAGAATCTAATAAGGATAATAAGATATATCGTACGTAGTAGTACCTTATCTAAACGCTCATACTTTATTGTTTACCCATTTTATTTCCAGCTCAAAGAAAGATTCTCCCTGAGCTGAGCTTATCGCACCTACACTTACTATTATGATCTTATGAGGTTTTCTGAGACGAAGGTGGATATCTTTTTCATTCTTCTCCGCATCCTCATCAATGGGGACCTTCAAGGGTTCCCAATATACCAAAGTCATAGGGTTAAACTCCCCTTAAAACAAAAAAGGGAGACGGGGGAGACAAAAAAGACGCGCGAGCATAATATATCTTGAAAGCGTCGCCGTTCCCTGTCATCAGAATATGAGAATGACACTCTGAATGTCCTCAGGTCAGTCCTCGGTCCTTTCCTCAAGTTTAGAGGATAATTAATATCAAACGAGATTCTTTGTATTCAGGTCCGAGTCTCGCAGTCTTGCCATCCCTTAAGTCCAACCCTAAAACCCGTCCTCCGAGTAGCGACACTTGCCGACACTTGAGGTTTGGCCTCTACACCTAATTTAGGCATTTGCCTACCTGTATAATATAAGTATTGGAATATAATACATAAATACAATGATCAAATCTTGCGTCAAATCCCCTATTTAAATTATATCCGTCGAGGAATTAACAGAGCTACAGATCTCTGACCCAACCGAATTACAACTATACGCAGAAACAGCACACACTGCAATTAAATACATAAATAACAATGGTCCATAAAAAATCAAACAAAGGCCGTGTGTGAATGTATTCAAACTAGGGGTATACCTAAGCCTGAGCTATCTTAACAAAGTGTTATGAACTTCTCTGCATATGCAACTATGTATAAGTATGGCTAGGTAAATGACGTGCTAAAATGCTACTCCTCGGATGATAAAAATTAAATTATATATTCTTTTTAAATCATAAACTCAATCATGCACTTGCATATATTCTTAAATCTTTGAGAGGGGTCGGCTTCTTTATCTTGATCCCCAAACCTTTTCACACTCACCCCAAAAAGGCCTTAAACAAAAACAATTCTAATATCATATTGTAATATCACTTTGAAATCAAATACGCACATTTATGAGTAGCTCACGAACCCCTTAATTTTTAAAATGTAAAAGTTTGAGAATGATAAGTATTAAAAAGAGATGTAGAAATTGTATAAAGAGGCAAATTTGCATACTAAGGATCCGAGTATAACCTTGTTCTCGTTCTTATATTCAAAAAGTTCCTGGCCCTGTTGGAAGTTTGCCCTTAAATAATAGCAGAAAGATTATTTGGATTTCTCCGTCCATAAATTAGTCCAAGAGCCCGGGTCTTTTGCATCATATATTCTGAGACTCGTCTGGTGAAAGCCTATCAAATGATAATAGACTATAAAATATTCAACGGGAGAAGCTGAAGCAAATTTAAGCTCGAGGAGAAGGAGGAGGAGGAGAATTAAAACAGAGATTACCATTTGTATTCAGTTTGCCAGCTCCTCTCCTCCAGCTACTAATGTTTAATACTTTTGAAACCAACAACTAAAACTTTAAGCTCCAAATTCCACCTTATTCTCTTCTCTTTCGACTCTAATTTCCATATTATGGTTCTAGCGTCCTAGCCCCAGAGAAATTCCCATATTCTTTCAAATGAGGAGATTGAGGTGGCAATTGGGATTCATGAATATTATACCTATCTCTTGAATATTCTCTCCCATCCACAAAACAGGCTCGGTTTTAATCTGAGAACTAATTAGTCCGCCCTTGCTAATAAATACCTGGCGGGCATTATACTACAATATCCTCCTCCCCCTCCATTTCTCGGGCTTTTCTTTTATGCTAATCCATCCCTCAATTCTCATTTGTATTTCTACCCAGCCTCGCACACACAAATTCTCCCAGATAATATTATACTTTTCAGCCCTAATGAAAATCAACATTCCCTACCCGCACGTGCAATTATCATTTCTCTTCCCCAATCTAATATCCTACTACTACAATATGGGAAATATCTTATGAATATATAGCTATAAAATCCTAAGCAAATTAATCCTTTTGAGAGAAGAATTCTAAAGGCTTTGGAGCTCCTGGGAGCGCTCTTTCCTTCCATCTTTCGGAATCTTAAGCCTACCCTCAAATATTTCTTTTTTAAGAATTGGGACATTTCCCTCTACGTACTACAATTTACTGCTCATATCTAAATACAAATGGAATGTGTCTCCCTCAATTGATATACCGCCTACATTATCTTAATGCGAAATTTCTTCCCGGGGCCGATAATAACTTGCCGAGTAAATTTTAAAAATAAAGATTAAAGGCGACTCCTTCTGCACAATGGACATGTATCTTGGAATGGATTCGAGTGCAAATGAAAGGATGAAAATGACTCCCCCCGAAGAATTATTGTGGCGAGTTCGAAGAGTTTTTGCGGCATCTTTTCCTCTAATGTTCTCCTCCTTTGAGAGAGCAAAGAGCCACTATTTTAAAAAGAAAAAAAAGTATTTACTCTTTCAATGGCTTCCTCTCCGGCTCGACTCTCTGAAACTGGAGGAATTTCAAAACGAGTATATTTATTTTTGAGTGGAAAAATGAGGAGGGGGAATCTATTTTAGTAGATTGCTTTTTCACTCAAACTCCACATCTTTCCTAATACGAGACTCCTAATACGTTCTCCTCCTCCTCCAGTTCACCCCCGTCAATATATCTTACCCCGCGAGAAGAAGAAAAAGAAAAAGAAATAAAGAAAAAAGATTTCCCCTCAACTAATACAGCCCTTTGATTAGGAGTCGAATCTTTCTCCACCAAACTTCAAAAGATTATATTTTTCCCCTTAATCCATCGAGGAATTGAGCTCCTCGAACTTAATGCAATGGGCTTTGAAACCCGGATAAAAAAGCACCCAAAAATGAGATCTGATAAATAAATACCAAATCCAGATAGAAGCTATATAGATAGCTTTTATATTTATTGGAAATTCGTAAGTATTAGAAGGATCCTAGAGCTTCTGGGAACAATCAAATTCAAGATCCCCGAAATGTAGGATTATTCAGGCCATAACTCAACTTAATGGGTGGGATATTGAGGGGGCGAACTATTGTAAATTTACATCAAGATATTCAAATCGGGGATGTAATGCGTATTAATAGGTGCACTTGTTCATGAAATGCCCGCGGAAGCAGATAGACATCTGCCTCTACGAGTTAAGCCTAAACACCCGCACGCTTCCAAGTTCCCCCCGAATTTCTTCTCTTCCCAATACTTTATTTTGTAATACCCGGTTTTACACCCGATAAATCCATCCTATAATATTTACAAATGTATATTCTGGAATATCAAATATCTTTAAAACAAGCATTGTATTCCTATCTAATTGTAGAAAAATCTCCGTCAAAAAAGATACCAAAATGAGTTAACTTTATTGATTTTTCTACACACACAGATAGGGTATACAATGTATTGTACCTAAACGAGTATTACTTGTGAAGATTTCTAAATATAAGTTTGAAGCCCTTTTTCACCCCGACATTTAATATTGTATTCTACCCGGGTAAGGTTATTTTAGGTTCGGATGAGGAGGAGGAGGATGAGAGGGAAGGATGGATGAAAAGATGAAATTGCTCGCATGCGTCCACCACCCCATCCTCATATAGGACCTAAAATATTGACCGCTGGTCATTTCATTTGGCGCAGTTATTATCGATCTTCCCGACGATACCACCGACCCCAGGAGCACTCTCCCTTATTATTACAACAAATTTTAGACCATGCTCCTACAACATATCTTCACTCTCTGCTGTATGTGATCAGCCATGATTCAAAAAGAGAGATGCAAAGAGAGAGAATTTTAGGAGAATTCCCAAAGGCAGCTCCGGGATCTAAATTATTTCCATCATTCATCCGTGCACATTTCCCTCTATTTGTCGACCTCTCTGACTCTCTATTTAATACGACGAATGAACAAGTGTAATGAATTTAAGGAGGAGGAGGGGTGGGGGAGAAGGGTAGGGTGTGAGGACAATTATGAAATGATCCTGGCCATGTTGACACTCGATCATAAACAAATAAATCGGAAAAATGGACCGGGAAATGTTTCGGGGAGATTTATTCCTTGCAGAGTATCAGATAACTCTCAGCCGCTGTATGAAATCCCTCCATTTGAATCGAGGAAGAACGACGGCCGCTTGAGTCCTCTGAGGATTATTTGAAAAATAAAACTAATCTGAGGAACATGGTCATTTCGAACACTTCACCGCTCCCTCCAGCTTTAGCACCCTCGCAGACTGAGAAAAATGCAAAGGAGCAAGTGTGAAAAATGTCATATGTCCAAGGATGAGCTCGGGAGATTTGAGTCCCCTTCCCCCATGGCATATATCATGTTGCAACTCATCTCTCGAGGCATATTGTCCTGTCCAAGCCCGAGCTAAATTCACTTTTAATGCGACATCCGAGCCCTGGCTCTGTGAAAAATGAATGCCCCCTAAATAAACAGAGGGTTATAAACTCTAATCAAGTTAAACCGGGAGATAGAGAGAGAGAGGGAGGAAGCGGGGAACCAAAATGAAAAGTTTTTTAAACCCCAATTAAATCAAATTCAACCCTTTGGGTATATGCAATTTCATGTGAAAGCAATACCCCTTATTCTAGCAGATACAATTGCATTTGAAATTATACTCGCAGATCAAAAGGAAAGACAGTTAATTTACTTGTCGGATCCCAAACCTATTTTTGGGGCATGATTTTTTATATAAATATTACATTTGTAATCGCACAGTTGTGACTAGGAGTACATAGAGTAATACAAATTGAAATATAAGGGCGAATGAACTTGAAAAATCGCCCGATTACCTGTCAGGTCAAACCCTTTGGGTAGAGAATGAGAAAGAAAGGGTTTGGAACAAAAGTAAACAAGTGACAGAATCAATTGGGAAGCTCTCAAATCCAGATTCTACCTGTGTGACATTGAGATTTTTCCCAAGTAATGATATTGACAGGTAAATCCTATAAATTAACCCATCTCAAGATTAAAATTTTATTTAATTCCAAATTCCTGCATTCGTTCGCAATTTCCCAATGCAAATAAGAGCCTCGGAATATTCATAAATGTGTAAAATTGATGGTACTACAAAAGGGGAAAGTAGTGTCACTTTCACCCATGAATGATCAATATAATATCATTTCAAATAGGATTATAAGTTTATAACACGGAGATTACATGACTTGTTCCGATATGCTCAAATATGCAAACTTTCCCAAATATTCAACATTTATGCACACTTCCCCCAATATGGGATCGAGTTGAATTTTCTCCCTCAATGATTTCATTATCAGGGGTCGTGGAAGGGTCGGAGAAGCGGCCAGATCCATCTCAAAGGGTATTAGAGTTATACCCCGATTAATTCAAATCATATGCATCTCTAAATCTGCATAAATGCATGTCCCAAAAGCTTCTCACTCACTCTGCCTCCCCATTGGGAATTTCATAATCATGTTGGGGGGATATATATCGCACAACAAATCTCAGGGAATTTATGTAAAGATGCATTTAGAGGGGTGGGAGCCCTTAAAACTACTCACAAGATAAGATAACTCACAGATCATAGGCTTTAAAAGCAATATCTGGGTTTAAGGAGCCTTTTTCGCAGAGAATTGTGCGATTAAATCAAAAAATCTGCTCATTTCAAGGCGGAGAAATACAAATATAATAATGGAAAGTCGAGGGGAGTGTAAAAGAGCGAGTTTACTTTGTTAGCTTTTTGATAAAAATTAATCCTCGTTTTTCATTCCATTCTCTGTCATCTCCAGGAACAAAATTCTAGTTTGTCTGCTCGTTTGCGGAGTGCGATTTTAAATATATTATTTTTCAAGGGAGGAGGAAGCTGGAGGAAGATGAGTCGGGGGAAGTGGGAGCGCCTCCTCCGGGTTAGCTCCCTTTTTAACCCCATTTAGCCTTTACATCAGCTCCCGAGTTGAGCTCGCGACGGATTTAATGAGAGAGTTTCAGCCAAAAATAATCAAATTTCATCATATAACCAAAATTGTGTCCTCCCCCTCGCTCTCCCCCTGTCTCTCTCGTCC
>JAAZTK010001665.1:0-13264 GCA_036507255.1 Megalothorax incertus
ACTCGGTTCAGTTTAGAACCTACTTGAGGATAACAAATAGCCTGGATCCAGGATCTAGCCACAGATTCGAGAATCCAAAATGTCCAATTTACTACTTGGGGATACCACAATTAAATTCAATTCAATTATTTTTATCGTAGAAAAACAATTATTACAATTAATGTAAATGGTATAATGGTATAAATTAATGCTAATTATTATGTAATTAATGCGTACAAATGAAATGGAGAAACAATTTGTTGTCAGTTACGTTTTTTAGCTATAAAATTAGCTCGAAGTAGCAATAATTTCTACAATTTGCCCTATAATTTGAACCTGCTGGACCTCCTCCTCCTGTTGACAGGGTTGACTTGCTTGGTCAGCCTTCTTTGCCCTCCGCCTCTTCTTGGCAGCCTCCTTTGCCGATAGCTTTGGGGGCCTTGGTGGTTTTGAAGGGTCATGCATAACCCTCACATGTTTTTTAAGTGTGAATTTTGATGCAAAGTTTTTGCCACAAAGTTGACAGAGGTATGATCGGAGATTTTGATGCCTAACAGCTACATGGACCCTCAATTCTCCAGGTTTTGCAAATCTGCCATTAAAAAAATCAATTGTAAAGGCATTTTTCGAATTAATTTAAATAAATCTCACGTTTTGGAGCAATGTTCGCAAAGAAAGTCTCTCTCCTTAAGGTGCACCCTTCGATGATGTCGAACCATCTCCGATAATCCGATAAATCCCTTGCCACAATCTATTTCAAGTCCAAAAAAATTCAAAATAAGAAATTTAGACCCTTTTTATGGATTTTTAAATTAATACTGACCTGGATCAGGGCAAAAGTGCGAATGTGCTTTTTCATGGACTTGTTTCTGATGATTCCTAAGATTTATAGTAGTGGAGAATTCTTTATGACAGTCAGGTTCCGGACAGATCAATTTCACTCCGTGATGCTTTAATTGAACGTGGGCATTCAGGGTATGTTCAAACTTGAAAGATCTCGGGCATAAATGACAATTATGACCTAGATTCTTGGAATTATTAATTCGGCCACCCCTCTCAGGATCAGATCCTTTCGACTCATGTCTTTTAAGGTGTGTTTCAAAGGCTGTCTTACTCTTGAGGAACATGTAACAATGTGGACATTTGAGGACTTTCCCAATACCATGTGTTTTGAGATGGGTTGTGAGCGATGGTCGAGAAATAAATGATTTGGGACATATGGTGCAATGATGAGATAGCTCTACCAATGGAGAATGCTTTCTTTTTTTATGTTCTTCGAGTCTTGACCTTTTATCAAAGCTTTTACCACATTCATCGCATATTTTGGGTATTTTTTTTGGTCGAGCTTTGGGTTTGCTTGCGAGAGGAGGCTCTGGAGGTGCCTCTGAAGGTGTTGGTTCTTTTGGAGGACCCTCCGAGGACGCTTGAGGGACAGGGGAGCTCTTACGGACTTTGGTAATCTTTTTGGATGCCTTTTTTCGGGGTTTCGGAGCTTGAGGTACAACAAAATCAGATCCAGGTCCAATCTTTTTCCTTTTTCTTGTGACTCTGACCTCTGGCAGGGTTCCTTGAGGTTGTAAATAGCTCTTGGCAGGTTCCTCAGCCACTGAAAAGTGTGTCACACCCTCTGGGACCTGCATCCTTTCAAGGTTAACTTGTGCTTTCTTTAAATCCATACAATTTACACTTTTGGGGGTGGCTGGTGCCTCTAAAGAATAAAAATTGAAATTATAAAGGTGCCTAAAGGGTCTAATTTGCAATTACCATCTGTTACAAGTGACATTGTTGGTAGAACAAATTCCTCAGGGTTCTCTTGAGTCTCATTGAGGAAATCATGATGGACTTGGACATCCTCCACTTCCTCCTCGACCTCGGCCTTGACATTGACAGGATTGGAAGGACCAGGAATTGTTGCATTTGCTGGATTTGACATGGATCTTGAGGTAATTTCTAAAAAAAATTAAAAAATAAATTAAATAGTGTTTAAAATTTAAATTAAAAATCCAACCTCTCGCAATCCTAGCCCTCGAGTCAATTTCCCTACCATTCTCCACACTCAGCTTTTGGCTGTTAATTAGATCCCTTTCAATGTCACCCTTGAGCTCATTAATCCTCCTCTGAAGAGCAGACACCTCCATCATTAGTTCGTCAACATCTGCAAGCCGTTGGAGGCAAAAGTCACAAATTAGGGAGGAAGGGGTCGATGAAAAGTATCGGACAAAGGACCCAGGAAGTTGTAGTAGTTGACATGCCACGGACCCCACAGCATTGTAATTGGTGAACCTGTCAGCCGGTGACGAATGGCTCAATTTGTAACAAATTAAACACTCCATTTTTAAAAGAGTCCAATTATTGTTAAACCGAGCTTGATGGTTAAATTAAATTGCTACTTTTCGACGGGGGAGGAATGTGACAATAAATAATATGGACTTGTTGCAGGTAAGAGTTAATTAATTGATTAGCTAATTAAAATTTTAATTGGGTAAATCAATTCAAAAATAGAAATTTCAGCAGAGGTTTGGAATTGAAAAGTTATGAAATTCAAAACTGATATTCCCTGTTTGGTTCCGAGTTTAGACCTTCAAAATTCTGGACGTTCAACTTGTACACAACTTGTTAACTTTTTAAATATCTTTGCAGTTTTTTAGAATTTAAAATTTGAATTTTAGAGTTTGACCCCTCGGGATGAAGTAAAGTTGACCCCAAAATAATCTTAATTTTTGCCTGATTTTTCTAAAAGAAAACTAATTATTATTTATTATTAAAGACTAGTAGATCACAAATATTGAAATAAGTGTAAGACAGTCTGAAGGATTTTAAATTTTTTGATAGAAAAGTAGATTATTATTTTTATTTCTGGACATGTTTTTTTTTGCTTTTTGTCATTTGATATATGAAAAATTACCGTATTCCAATTAAGTTTACAATGTCAAATTCACTAATTATTCACTAATTAATAGGCATTACAAAAATCAATATTTATACATTTATCATCCATATCAGTAATTCATAGAAAAATACCAGAAAGTTTTTGGTCATATTTTAACAAAAATTATCCCTTCTTTCCTTTAATAGATTTATGTAATCAATATCATACTTTTAAACTTTTAAATACATCAAATAATTAACACCATTTTAAAGATATAGGAAACATTGTTTTTTAGAGAAATATGTATAACATTAGATTGAAAACAGTCTATTTTTTTGTAGAAATATATTATATTATAGTAATTTACAGAACGTTACAAGAGCTGTTCAGGAATAGATTACTTCAGGCTGTGGATGAGCTTGTATATTAAAAAGTAGGCAGTATTTTTTGTTTTTAATTAATGTAAATTAAACCTATATATTCTGAAAAAAATACCTACATACTTTGTATCGATTAAAGTTTTGTAATTGCTTGCAACACATGTGCTATTTCAAATAAACACCTCGTACCCTCAAACCTCACTTCACGTCACTAATTAATTGTAATTGAACTTTAAAAAATCCCTATATACAATTATGTACAAAACCTATCTAATGAGAATGTGTTACTTTTTAAAGTGAATTGACGAAATTCTGGACCAATTCTGGACATCCCTCAACGTTCGCCTCAGGCTCCCAGGTAGGCTTCCCTGCCCATCCCTTCCACTTCACGAGGAACTCCTTCCGGTTCGTCTCCTTTTTAACCCCGACAATCTTCTCGACCTTGAAAAAGGTAAATAAAAATTGCAACAGTTATTTTTTAAAAATTAATTAAACTTACCTCCCAATCTTTATCCTCTTTCTTTGTTCCTCCGGATTTTGGTCGACCGGCTCCAGCCTTGCCCTTCTTCTTGGGGGTAGGTGCTGGAGCGGATTTCAGAGTGGCAGGCTTCACTTTACGCCCAGATGACCTCGCCCCTTTTGTAGGTGTCTTTGCTGCCTTCTTCTTACTACCACCACTTTTTCGACCACCCTTCTTTCTCCCCTTTTTTGAAGCGGGTGCAGCAGCTTGAGGTTCAGCCTCAGCCTCTTCTTCCTCCTCCATCTCGTTATGTTCCATCTCCGTTTCACTATCACTCATCTTTGTGTTTTGATGGAGGGTGTCGTAAAAGTCTGCAATATGGATAAATGAGGTATAATTAGATATAACCATTTTTGTGGTTTTTGCCTTTTGGGGTTAACAGGGTGGTTCAAAAGTTTGAGAAAAAAGTACTTTTTTGGCAAAAACAATTAAAAAATTGAAATTTTAGGATTTCAAGTAGCACAGTTTTGCACAAATATGAACCAATTTAACACAAACTATTTAATTAAAATCAAATGCAATTAATTGCTCCCTAATTAGTTGTTTTTTCAACCCAAGTTTTCAGTTGGAAAAGTGCAAAGTTTTACAAAAAATCCCAAAAAAACAACAAAATTAACGTGTAAAATCGCTGTAAAAAATGATGGTAATATGAATTTGAAGGCACTCGGACTATTTTGGACTTTGGATGTACAAATTTGTAATTGACAATTAAAAATTGATTAGAAATGCGACTATTTATGAATGATTTTTTGAATTTTTAAGTTTGTATTTTTACAGCGGGTATATCCTATAGGTATGTATTGGGAGGGTACAGCGGTTCGCTGGAAATATTGGGGTTTCCCACAAAAAGTACAGATTTAGAATAAGGGAGCTATAAATAGAATGGAAGGGTAGGGACAGGGATATTAAGGGCCAATAAAATAATTTACTTACCAATAAGTGCTGGAGAAGGATGAAATTGGAATTTTTTTGGAGAAGATTGGAAAAATTCTTGTCGAGTCTTGCAGGGGGCCGGGGTAGGAATAAAATGCTATGATTTGTTCGTTGAGTTTTTGCCGCTTAACTTGTTTGAGAGCATCGGAAAATAGATGACGCGCTCCTGTCTCTTTTGCCCGAGGCAAATTGGGGAGTCGAGTCCTATGTTACCTGCACTGGCACTGCACCGGTTGATTGAAATGAGAGGGCAAAGGCAATTGCAAAGGTCAAAACCCGGGGGTTGAAGTAAAATTTCGAAAATACAAAGGAGTGAGAACTTTAGAGATGTGATAAGTCCAAAATAGGGACTGACAAGGGCAAGAGACCTATAATATAAAGAGAGCTATAATGAGAGAGTCAAGAATCTGTCCGAAGAGAGGTCTCATTGAAAATGAGCCAAGGAGGCCTCCCAAAATGCCCAAATTAGTCAAAAAAGAGCTGGTAAAGAATCTTGAGGCGGGTGGCTGAGGCTCCACAAATAAAGAAGCCATCAAGTTCAACTGCTCATTCAGAGGGGATAGGAAACCCGAGGTAAACAAGGTTGGAAGTCCATAACTTTCATAAACATTGCCTCAGCACTTCCGTTGGGCTCTTCAAGCTTTCTTAAGGATTACCTTGTTTAGAGTGGTTGTACCGTCGTAGCCTCCGTTGAGGTGTTCTTCCGACATGACCCCTGTGGGATTGGTTGCAGCCTTGCTCCGCCCCAATAGGAGAGACCCTACCTATACATCGAGAACTAATGTCCGAGGGGTCTCATTGAATATGAGCCAAGGCAGCCTCCAAAATACCTAAATTAGGCAGAGGTTAAATGAATCTCTCTCAGAGACAAATCAAGGCTCCAGTTAAGAAGCTTTCAGTTAAAATTCTCATTCAGAGTGGAGACGAGCCCTGAGGAAAATAAGGTTGGAGGTCCATAACTTTTTTTATTTGGTGGTTTCCCTCCAAAAAAATAAAGGCGTTCAAAACTTCAAAGTGTTCAGCTCATTGAAATCTACCTGAATATATATTTCATTTTGAAAAATAAGTTATGCCGATGTTCCCGTAATATACCGTACACTTCCGCCGGTTCTTCTCTGCGACATTCAACTTTCCTCAGGATCTCTTATTTAGAGTGGCTTCGTTGCCTCCATAGGGGTCCTTCAAAAACATCCCCCGTGGGACTTGTTTTCCGCCTATCTCCGCCCATCTAGGAACGAATCCATTATGTTTCATCAAATTCGAGAAACCGAAGACCTCTCAAGTTACCTCTCGCTTTTATAAGTTCGGCTGGACCTCTGAGCCTCGGGTTTCACTTTCCCAGTTGGCTTCTCCAAGTCTGCATCCTCAGGTGGTCCATCTTAGCCTCCTCCCTGCAAATTTGTCTCCAGGATAATTCCATTGGGGTGATTAGCATGACATCTTATCAGATATTTTGGGCTTCTCAAATTCCAAGATTTCCATATATATTTCTCTACTATGTATATTCTAATTTACTGTGTCTTTCTTTATCGTAACTTTTCTTGGTGAAAATTTGAAATAATACAACCTTTCGAAAAGGAAGAGGCAGGCATGACAAAGGTATATTTACCCAAGCCCGTGCCTTTCCTTTTCCCCGAGCTTTAAAGACCCTAATCACTGCAATTCGGCCATCCAGGAATATGTTAATTCTCAGCCTTTTCATCTTGTTCCTTCTCACTGGGGCATTGCGAAATTCGGGGCTTTAAGAAATGACGGCCGACTTAGCCGAAACTTAGCCAAACTTTTTTTCTAAGGAGCACTCTTTCAATAAAGATGAAACAGCATAAAGATAAATAGAATTTAGGATGAAACCAATTTTAATTTAATAGATTTATTCTGGCAAATTAAAAGAATCCACACAACGTACTAACTACCAAATACCTTAATTCAATAATTTTGGTAGGAAGGAATATTCAACACTGTATGCTATGAGAATTGGATCTCTCGATAATTAGGTCTTATTCTCCGAGGAAAAAACACATCAAGAGAATTAATTCGATCTCAAAGTGAATGGACGGCGACTCCATCTAAATAGTAGAGGGTGTCAAAAAATGGGAGGAAAGCGTGAACATACTATGTGATCCTTCCTTGGTCATACTAAAAACACAAAGCCTAAGAAGAATTCCATGTAGAAATATTTAATCATAAAACTGCGGTCCTTTTTTACATATCGAAATTTCTTTTCACAGCAAACTCCAGTGGGGGGAATTTGATCTCGAGGCTCTTTTAGAAAAAGTGAAGTACTCAGATGAAAGTAATTACTAATTAGCTTATGTAGGAAGTACTACTAAGGACAGATCACCAACATCAAGGTTGAGGACAAAGGCTAGATGTTAAGCATGAATATACAAGGAAGGCGGAGTTTAAAGAATTTTAATTCTTTTAGCTTTGGTTGCACTTTTGAGGAAACAAATGGAGTAAAGACCCAATATTCGGGCTTGGGATTTAACAAGGAGTAAAATGCAGTGTATTCTACATATAAAATTCATTTCGATCAAAATTATTTGCAAGCCAACCCATCCTCCATATTTTCTGTTTAATGGGGTATCATGTGATTTTGTAGAAAAAAAGTGCTCAATTACCTAATTCAAAAGGTGTATTAAGTACAGATTGTAAAATCTTGAAGCTCTCCGTCAGCTAATAACCTCAAAATCTAAAAATAATAGTACTAGTAGGCGAGATATTTTGATCCTTGACTCATCTTTCTTTCACTGATAGATCTTCACTTTCTGAACTGAAGCTAGTGCTCTATCCACAATAATAAATTCAGAAGCTTTTTACCTCTGCAAAATTCTTAGGGGGCCTTTAATTCATTTCTTAGTTTATTTAATATACAGAATATGTATATCGGAAATTCTAATCCTAACTGCTCAATAAAAGATCAGATAGGAAATGAATGTTTTTCAATATAAGGATCCGCACGGAGATCCGAATGGACTACTGCAATTCAAGTTTCTGGCAAAGTTACCACTACGAGGTCTCCCCGAAGTAACCTAATTATTAATTGCCGACATAGCCCCCAAAAAAGTGAAGACCTCCGATCACATTATCGAATCCTGTCGCAAGTAAGCTATCCAGGTTCAATTGCTATACCAAATGATGATCCGGATGATGCAAATGAAATGAGGATAGATATAATTCTGAGAGGATGGCTCAATGATGGGAGAATTCACATCGCATTTAATGGAGAATTGAGAGCTTCATTGAATCATTATAAATTCCACCATCAAATTTGAGCAATATCAGAAGACCAGCCGATTAAGGTGCAGGTGTAATAGAAACCAATTGCCCAAGGTGAAAACCCCCAAGCCTACCCTAACAAATCTGCGTGCATTATATTTATAAGATCAGACCAGATTAATGGCAGGCAATCTAACTCGTCAGATTACATTACGGAAAACTCAGAGAACTATTGTACTCGTATAAAATTAAGTTAGTTCGAAAGGGTTTTTGTTTGTGAATGGTATGGAAAAACTCTTTGACCTTTAATCTCTCGTCTGTGCGTCCATCCAGGTGCATCAATAACTACTATTATTCTTAACCAATTTAAACCAAATTTTGTAAATACATGTGGCTAAACTTTAGCCGCTTAAAGGTCAAGATAATGTTTATTTCGTTGGGAGGAGATGATGGATCAAAGTTATAGTCATAAACTGAAAGATAAATGTTATTTCACTCTCTGTGATCTAATTGAGCTGAAACTCGTTCTCAGAGGGTAGTTTGACAATTGACATAAATCTTTAATCAAATAATTAATAACCAATAAAATCATTATAAAAGTCTAAGTTGAATTAATATTTTTATATTGCCATTTCTTATAATTTAAATACCCCAACATACGTATCAATATTATTCTTTATATATACTTTCTACATATTAAACGTTTCAAAATTATTGCTTTCTTATTGCAAACTAAAAGTTAGATTTGGAATCATTAAAAAAAGTTATCCTCCATAAGAAGCTCAATTAAGGAGAACTAAAGTTAACTTTACAATATATCTATTGAATAGTATAAGGAATACTAAAGTTCTAATTATCATTTAGATATTATATTCTCACCCTCTTCCCTGAATATCACTTCACGGGTATTCACTTATTTCTCCTACTTTTCTTGATCGGGATTTGGCATATTTTGAATTCATTATCAGGATTTTCGGAGAACTTTGATGATACGTTGTGTAGCTCCATTTTTGGCAAATAAGCGTTGAATCCAGACTTCATATCCTTGATGAAAAGGTCAAATATAATCTCATTGAATTTTTGTAAATCCTTCTTGGTAGTATGATCACGTTGAACCTTCAATGCTGAGAAGTTTTCCCGAGTCGCCATCAGCAGCTTATTTTTAATTCCCCCATTTCCATCAATGTAATCAGCGTTAACCAAACTATTGAAGATTTCGATGCTTGCTTCTTCCATCCTCTCTACCCAATCCACAATTTCAAAAGCTGGCAAAAGTTTTTCAACAACCACCCTATTTTTATCTTCATTGAGAATCCCTTTAATCATCTCGATCTTGATTTCCTTTCCCAAATTTTTCTCACGCTCAAAATCAAATCTCTCCATTTCTCCATTTGAATCTGGCTGTGAGATTGCAAGAATAATCTACAAGAATTAAATACTATTAAATACAAATTAACCGAATTTAATATAAAACATACCTTAGCTTTGGAAAGAAGATCAATAAATCTCTGTACATTTGTAATTTGATTGTTTGCGAAAAAGGCATTATTTGAATTTGCAAGGTAGAATTTGTTTATGAGCTCAAAACTTGGATTTGTAATGGAACGGGATTGAGATTGAGTGTTTCGCCTTCTTCTGGGGCTCGTCGTTGAATGGGAGTTGGCGCTTTTGATTTCATGGGGGGTATTTTTGATGCGTTTGACAATTTTGCTCAGAGAGTCGAATCCTTGCATTATGAAATAAACACAAAGTTGGTCATCATTATTGAATTTGGCAAGGTCAAAAAGAGGCTCGATTTCCCCTTCCTCCCCCTTTTTCCAAACAAGAAATCCACCCAAATCCTCATGTCGGGTAATATATTTTTGAACATCATCTTGGGAGGCCCACGGTGTGGTAAGGGAGTCATCCTCACCTTCTCCAATAAAGCTCCGCTCGAGGAGATGAAGAAATTGACGATGAACTACAATTAGATAGTCATCTCTAATATTACACCATTCTCCGAGGACTTTCCAATAGTATCTCCCATCTCTTGGGTGCTCTTGAAGCCCTTCGAGGCATTTTAAAAGCAATTCCTGCTTATTTAAAATCCCGTGGGAAGGTTTGTAAGTTAACCTGGTCTTATTCATCATTTCTTTGAACCATTCCCTTTCATTTCCAAAAGTCCTCCTTGATTGTGGTAGCATTTCGGGATTATATGGTGCCATTAAGCTTTCACATTCCCTATTTAAGGATTGATTTAAATTAATTATGCTCTAATTTACCTTAATAAATTAAAATATTATTAATAAAATCTTACCTCAAATTATTAATAATCTCATTTATTGTTGGTGGCCTCCCAAGCTCTTCAAAGTCATGAAAAACTGTATTTTTATACTTTAATTTAAATTCTGTAGCATTTGCAAATTCCTCAAAGTATTTGTGCTGGATATTAAAATGTTGGAGGTGTTTAGCTTGGGCTGGAAACTTTATTGCTTGCCGTATACGCCATGAAGCCTCCATATCCAGCTCTTTTGCCGTCTCAGGTGCAGCTTTTGTTAGGATCCTTTGATGAACATCCGTATCCCTTTCGATTAGATCCTCCTCCTCATCGGCCTCAGAGTCAGAACCATCATTTTTCTTTGAGGGTGAAGGCATGAGGTAGGTTGTACGCCCTTGAGCAATCTCTGAAAAGTGAGAGAGGATGGAGAGGAAATCTGATGTTTGTAGCCTCCTCTTGATTCGGACATGGGCCATCCCAATATTGACTTTGGCCCCTTTTTTCGACCTGAATGCTGAAAACTTGTAGATTGAGCATCTATCTCGGAATGCTGCAGTTGAGGATACTACAAGTTTGACCATTTCAAATGGATTTGAGGCTTGATGTTCTTTTCGGGTCTTTTTTGAAGATAAAGCATTCCCAACTAGATTCTTTGATGTCTCTTCAATTACTCCTAATTATTATTTTCGAATTTAATTAATGTATTAATTGAAAAATCTAAAACTACCTTTCTCTGAAAGAAGTCTGTCCGCAATCTTGCCAGGAAAAGAATAATCAGAATACCTTTGCTGTAAATTTAAATTAAATGATTTAATTACGATTAATTTAAAGTTTAATTTAATTTAAGATGATAATTCTTACCACGGCATTCCAAGCCTGGTTTGTGGTCAGTGCAAAGATCTCACCTTTCCGATAGTGAAATATAATGATATGAACCGCAGTGGATTCACATTTAATTCCGTAGGAGGCCATTAGCTTTAATTGTTTCGGCATTTGGACAACAAAGACTTTTATCTTGAATTCCTCACCCTTGAATAAATGAGAATCCTCTGAACTAACTCGCGGTTTTTTTATAACTTGTTCCTCCATGAAATGAGACTCGAGTGTACGCGTCGGAGCATTATTGTAATCTTTAATAATTTGCAAGATTTGTGCTTCCTCACGAGTTATTTCATCCGCTTTGAGTCGATTTTTCAAATCTGTGCCCAATTCAACCCGATTTTGGAGGATCCGATGGATGGATACCTCCTGAGCTTCTTTGAATTCTCTGTCGCCCTCAGATTCTGCATCAGACTCGTCGTCTTCCTCTTCGTCAATGTCCCCATCTCGCTTTCTCTTCTTCCGCTTCGGCTTCTTCGGAACTTTTCCTACCTTCCTCTTCTTCCCCTTCCATTTTGAAGCTGCTTCGTTGTCAATCATAGCCATATAAGGATCAATATCATATTGCCTAAAAACATGTATACATATTATATGAATAATGTATATTTAAATTTAAATTAGGATTGTTAATGCTTACTCTTCCGATTCATATGAGGATTCGGAAGCATTGCTCGTTTCATCGGTTTCTGGATCAGAGACAACAAAGCTGCCTATACTGTCATCAGAGTCCTCGGACCAATACTCTGACTTGTGGGGAGGCTCCTCCACAGTCAACTCTTCTTCGGATGATGATGCATATTTCACAACACGAGAGCTTCTCCTTTTATTTCGATTCACAATTTCCGGTTGAATAACGGCACTTTCACATTCTTCACCTGAATCCTCAACATCCGGGTTTAAATTGATAATTTCAGCCACTGAGGATGTCTCCGACTCGGAGCGAGTATTATTTTCATCTTCGTCATCTGAGCTGATAACCCGCCGACTCCTCCGTCTCACATGTTGAGGCTCTTGAGTGTCCATTGAGGTTTTTTCCGGTTCAGGTTTAATTACAACAGTTGTGTTATTGTGCCTCTCGTGATGAGCCTCCTCAGTGTTGAATTGGAGCCTTTTTGAAGCTGTAAATTAATTAATAAATTAATGTTTTATATTAGCAGCTTTTTGATTTCTCTAATCCTTTAAGAGCACTTACCATTGCTTGGGCCAGGTCGAGGGCTATTCATTGACCCTTTGGGGGTCCCATTTTGGTCTTCGTGTGGCTCTTTCTTGGTAGGAGTTAACAATTTATTAAATTGTGGTGAATTAATGGTCTCTTCTAATGCCGAGAGGCATTCCTCGTCTCCCTCCGAGTCAAGTTCCCAATCTTCACTATTCTCACTCCTCTTTGACATACTTGAGCGGTGGCCAGAGGCCTTGAGCTGTCATTTTTATAATTAAAAAACAGTCATTAATACTTTATAATGTCTCCAAGTTCAAATCCAATGATAATAAGACTATGAGTGTTATATAAATGTGTGATACTTACGAATTATAAATCTGACACCGGATACCGATTGCAAAACTCTTGAGGATGTAAATTGCTGAATTTGCAAATTAATTGATTTTTTATGACCCCGCGTCTGCAACTCGACAACAAATACGATCCATTTCAATTTTATTGCCGCACAAAATATTTAGACTTTTATTCAAAAATCCGAGACTGCCCCCAAATGGTATCAAAAATAACACGATCTGCATTTGAATTTCAAAAAATGTCATTTCTCTTAATTTTAATAATTATTTTAATAAATTATCCTTAGTCTAATTGCAGCCAACTGTGAGATTCGAGACCTATCTGCCTGAAGATGTGAACAGAGTCTAGAGATTACTGTGTACAGTAAATCAATTGACAATACCTATACTTAGGAAGCAGAAGGCTTCTTAAATAAAGTACCCAATACTCTTTCTATACCTAACTTATATGGAGAATCAAAGGATAGATCATAGAACCCAGTCTCAATTGAGTATCGACATGACCGAATTCTTTGGAAGATGGACATCATCAACCACCAAACAATTTGAACTTTTGATTTTTGAAGATTTCCCGAGACGCTTCAACCTTCCCAATTCCCTATCTGAGGATGTCGCCCTGATTGAGTTTAATCTTTTTACTATTTGTGAGCGTAAATGCATATTTGCTATTAAGTTTTTAGTTGATATTTTAAGTTTTAATAAGTTTAATAGTGTAT
>JAAZTK010001666.1:0-13264 GCA_036507255.1 Megalothorax incertus
GAGACAAAGTCCATCAGCATTGGGAAAAGTGGAGTAGTTTGGTCGGAAAGGATGAATCCAAGCTGAGGATTTCAAAAGACAATTAAAAAACAATTATATTTTTTTAAATAACAAAAACTAACCGAAAGCTCCTTAAGTCCCGCGTATCGTTGTGCAAATAAGAATTCCCCATTCGGTTTAATTGCCCTTGCCCAGTGGTTGCTGAAATTCGGTAGATTTATCCCGAGGACCTCCAAATCCGGGAGCCACCTCTGCCTTTTATTTTTGACGACAATGAAGGCTGAATTCAGAGCAAATGTCTTCCAGTCAATCTCTAGAGCCTTGAGGTCATTCCAGTAGTAGTTGAGGTCATAGGCAGTCCATGAACTCAGCTCACGGCCCAATGTCACTCGGGAGGGGGTGGCAGAAGACGAGAAAAACCGCCGAGTATTGACAGATCGCATTGACAGGAGTTGGCAGCTCTCGAGTGGCATGTCAAGTACGCCACGGAACCCTCGTTGGACACTCAGCGTGACATTGTGACGATGGAAAGTGTCCATGACCCTTTTCCAGGAGTGTGACACGGCTCGAGCGCTCCTGATATCATTTGACCCCAGAGATTTTGTGATTTTCTCTTGGAGCTGTGTCGAAAATTTAAAATTTAATTAATTAATTAATCTAAATGTCATTGCAACAACCCTCAGGGTGACATTAAAAAAAATTTAGGCTTACCTCAGGAGGAAGTTGAGACAGGATGTCAACTTTGGCAGGCTCCTTGGCCTTGACATGGGCACGGCCGCAACGTTTCAGGATTAGAACTTTGTTGGACGCTGGGACACTTGGGGTGACCTTACGAAGGGAACTCTTGAGGGATTCAGTGGTCGATGACGATGGTGACGAAGTGGGGACCTTCATTGTCAACGAGGATGTGACGAAAAATGAGGACCAAATGGAGAAAAACAATGAAAAGCAGGAATTCCGACAAAAATGTGAATTTTCAAAAATGAAAATGAAAATCTGAAAATTATCGGGAAAACGTTTTCATTTCGTTTTTGCGGGCTTTTTTTGAAAATATGAGGCAAGTTGAGATTCTCTGTATAATCTAAATTTTGTTCAGAAATGCGGCATTTCGAAAATTCAAATTCTTTCAAAATCAATTCAAAAACAACAATGCAAACTTAAATCAATTTTAATTAAGTTGTGACGTGTCAACTGGTCATTCCAGTCTCCCAAATTAGGTTCCGTGTGGTCAACCCACGAACGCGTCATGTCCAGCATCGAAAAAAGTGTCATTTTCGATCAAAAATTTGCCCAAATTAAAGGAGCATTAAAAGAGTACAAATTCTGGATGAAAAAAATTCATAATGCAAATCACAATGCTTTTGAGATCTCAAATGAGGTAATTCGAGTCCGTCAAATTATATTCATTTGATTGTTTTTTAATTGTTTTTTTGTCCTTTTATTTTTCCAACAAAAAGATCACTGGATTTTTTTTAGAATTGAATAGAATTTCTGATCAACTTAATTCAAAAATGGCTTCATTTTTCAATCGAGAGAACGAATATCCAGCTCTCATAGCAGGTATGTGAAATTGAATTTCAATTGACATTCATTAAAATATTAATAATAAATTCAATATTATGATATTTTTCTAATATTCTATTATTTCTACTTCTTTATATAGTTTATAAATCAAAACTTGGCCAAATTGCTGATAATTCTATTAATCTGGCTCAGGACTGCATTCAAACATCTCGCCTCAGAGGAGTATTAAATTTTTTTAAAAATATAATTAAATCAATTTTTATACAATTTTAATTAATATATTTTTTTAAAAATTAAAAGCATTTATCCGACACATTAGACTTGACCCAAGAGGAAATTGAGGGCGCGCTTCAGGTCTTCGAAAACCGAAATGCCACTTTGGAACAAATACAAGCTATTACAATCCCGAATTTTGATTGGTATTTATTAATCTCTATTTTGTTGGATGGCTTTAATTAAGAAACTACTTTTAGGGCAAAAAATAACTATCATCCAAGCCATTTTGATGCCAATTCATTCAAGGAGAAGATTTTCAACGTCAAGAAGATCCTCGTCGAGAATAAAGATGCTATTGACCTTGAAATTGAGTAAGATTTCAGAAATAATGTTAATGCTTTGATTTGTAGTAGTAGTAAAAATTAATTGAAATCTTGATGTTTTTAGAAAGATTGAGAGAGCTGCTGACTCTGAGGCAAGGAACAATGAAATTGAGAACGAAGCTGATTAACCTAGATGCACATCGATTTATTTTCATATTCATTTTTTATGTTCATTAAACACAGTCACTCTACTTGTCTCTACTCTACTCTAATTTCATCGAAAGAATAATCGAATAAATGTGAACTTGATCCTGAAGCATTTAGAATCTTGGATTCGTTTATTAATTTTTTTATTACTGTATACAAATATTATATTATTTAGGAATCTGCCTAGTGGTTTAATTCAATCCAATATAATATTTTATTTATCCAGGAACGGTGACATTATAATTCAGAATCGAATCGAATGAATTTTTAAAAATGATAATAAAAATATTTATCGTGAAAGCGTTTTCGTGGGCTTAAATGAGATTTTATGTATGTAACTCTAAACTTTGTTCAGAAAAGCGGCATTTCATTCGAATTCGTCAATTTTGTCAATCGAATCCTTTCATTTCAAACAATTTTAATTAAATCGTGTCAACTTTCCATCCCAAATTGGCAAATTGGATTCTATGTGGTCAACCGACGACTGGGTCATGTCCAGCATCGAAAAAAAAGAAATCTACAAACAAAAATTGGCTCAAATTAAAGAAGTGTTAAAAGAGCACATGTCCTGGATGAAAAAAATTAATGAGGCAAATCAAAATATTGTTGAGTTCTCAAGCGAGGTAAGTCAATTATCATAATTCAGTCATAATTCAGTCAATTATCATAATTAATTGTTTTTTAATTTTTTTGTCTTTCAAGGGTGCCGTATTTGAGGAGGAAATGAACAGACTTTCAGATCAAATTGATTCAAAAGTGAACACATTTCTCAATCAAAATTCTAACAGATATCCAGATCTCATGGCAGGTATGTGAAATTTCAATTGACATTCAATAAATTAAAAATACATTCAATATAATGATACGTTTATATATCTATTGTATATAGTTTATAATTCCAAACTCGTCCAAACTACTTTTGATGATCTGGCTAATGACTACTTTCAAACAATTCGCCTCGGACAAGTATTAAATTTTTTAATAAATTAATTAAATCAATTTTTATTCAATTTTATTAAATATCATTATTTTTTATTTTTAGCATTTAGCCCAAGCATTGTTCGCAAATCGAGGTGAAATTGAGGGTACTCTCTTGGAAAACCGAAATGCCACTTTGGAACAAATACAAGCCATTCCAATCCCCAATTTTGATTGGTATTTATTGATATAATTTGTTGTATGACTTTAATTATAAATATGTTACTTTTAGGGCGAAAAACAACTATCATCCAAGTCATTTTGAAGTCAATTTATTCAAGGAAAAGATGTCCAACGTCATGAAGCTCGTTGTCGAGAAAAATGATGCGATTGACATTGAAATTGGGTATGAATTTCAGATATAATGCTTCCTTTCGTAGTAGTACATGTAAAATAAAATTAATATTGAAATCTTCATATTTTTACTTTTAGAAAGATCGAGAGAGCTGCTGGAGCAAGGAACAATGAAATTGAGAACGAAGCTGAATAACCTCCATGACCTATCGATTTATGACATTCGTAACTCTTTTATTAGATTTTTTATTATACAAATATTAATACTTAAATGTACTCTAAAATAACTTAAAAATAACACTAATCTTTTATTGTTTTTTATCCTATATTACTTTTTGTGTACCTTCCTATACTAAAGTGAAAATAATAAAACAAAACCTAATTACTATTAATTTTTAATTGTTTCCTTCTAATCCTAAGTTTATAGCAAGATAATTCAATCAAGATTCCAATTGATTTCATAAATATTGTTCGAATTTCAATTAGAAATACATATAAATAATTATAGGTAGGATTAGATCATTAGAGCATATCTGTAATCCGTATATGAGTTGTATAATAGTATGTATTAAATAATTAAAACAATCCCAAGTTGGGATTCCCAACTGATATTGATGGAATACATTATAAACTGCCGCAGTCCAATCAGGCGTTGATTTTTCGAATGATGGAAACATGATACCCGTAATGAGGAATTATTTAAAATTAAAATCCTTCATTGCGACAATCATTTTTCCATCAATTCCTTTCTTGTTAAAAATCCTTGTTCCGTTTATGTATGTAGATCCTCTGGAGTTACTTATTTTAAAAATATCAAATTCCAAACCAAAATTAATTAGATTAGAGATCTAATAATAGACAAAATCAATTAATATTACAATATGCTATATATTAGGTACCTATTTAAAATTAACAAATATCAAATACTGTTACAGATATTTACTCTAGCCAATTCAAAAATTTCAAATTCATCTTTATGTCTATAATGAAATCTCTCCTCTACGGATATTAGCTTCAAAGTATTGACTTCCTTTCTCAAGATCTCATTTTTCACTCTATCCTTCCGACATTTGAAAAAGCGACCTGAACGAACTTTGATGCAACCAAACAGGTCCAGAAAACTTTCTTGAAACCGTTTCGAGAAAAACGCGTAAAGAATCGGATTGATTCCGGTATTGATATACATAAGAAGATTGGTTAGAGTTCTAAATAGAGGATAATAATAAGATAATTTTGGGAACCACTCTGGGTGGAAATGTTGGATTAATTTCCGAAAGTGGTAGGGGAAGTTGGTGATAATAAAGGCAAGGACAATCATTATTAGCGTGAGGTAGATTCGTTTTTCTCCTCGTCTCGATCTCGATTGTGATTGCCCATAAGGAGAGTTTGAGCGAGGTTCTTGAGATTTTTCGACATCCGCGTCTTGAACAACGTCAATGCTTAGCTTATTGTGATCCACCTCGATTTTTACAAGGACATAATCTGAATCCCGAAGCTTACAATTTGAAATATTCTTGAAATCCTGACCATATGATTTTTTTGGTCGAGGAATGTCTTCACAAAAATTGATTATTTTTGCATTTGATTTAATGCCTTGACCTTTTGAAGACTGGGGTATTTCCAGAATTATTGATTCCCCCTCCGCACATTTAATTTGTTTAGCGTTTTTCAATTTCTTAAGAACTGACGCTGATTTCCAGAAATAGATGCCAACTCGAAGGTATGTCAATGTGATAATGATTAGAGGAATAATGTAGAGGATGAGGAAAGTAATCAAGTCATAATATTTTGCATCAATAACTTGAGGATCTGCCTTACAAACTACCTCATGTATTTCTCCTTTCTCGTTTGACAATATGTGGAAATAATAGAGTCGAGGTCCGTTCAATAAACCGCTGATGAGCCAAAGCAGGATAATTATGATCTAAAAAAATATTCAAATATGAATGGAAATATCTTAAATTTATTGATAATTGATTTCTTACGCGAATATTTTTACGGTGAAGTGCGCGCTTCCAAACTGGTTGATATACGATTGCAAAGAATCTTTCGAGGCTGATGAGGACTAATAAAAATATACTGGTCGTGATTGACACTTTGTCAATGAAATTGTGCATTTTACAAAGGAAGAGACCCAATCGCCAGCTAATATTTTGGAATATAAAAAAGATTTAAGAAATACAAAATTATGAATTTGTTTTCACCTAAATAGATTCATGAATAGATCTTTTGCAACGCAAAATATCGAGACGCAAAAATCTAAAAAATTAGATATAATTTTTTTAAATATTAAAAATTCATTTAATTTACCAGCAAATGCGAGGTTTACCAAAATCAAGTTTGTCGTAGATCGCATTCGATGATGTATCCCAATCACAATGAGTACATTTAAGTTTCCTATTCATTGATTTATGAATTAATTTAAATAATATTTTTTTAAATATGAAATTTTTATATACAGATTTTACTTGTTATAGGCAAATTTACCAAAAAAGCAAAAGATGCAGACGATTGAATACATTACTGTGAATATAAATAATTTTAAAATTAAAATATTATAAAGAATGCGTAAAAATGATATCATTTCAAAAACTTACAAATTAAAACTATTCTAAAATTTGATGAATCAAGTACGCTTCCGCCATCAAGGATTGTACCATTGTCTGGAAATTTTGAATTTGACTCCTCAATCCCAACAACCTGAATGTTTTTGAAATATTTGTCCATCTCCGGAATCTAAAATATTAGTAGTACTCCACGTAGGTATTAATTAAAATAAATGTACTTTTAAATTAAATTATGGGTTTAAAATTTTGACTGCCAAATGAGCTTATTCTGGAGCTTGACATTTATTTTATACCTCGGTTTGACATTTATGAGGCCGATATTAAAGAGGCCGAAAAAGAAACCGGTTTTATATAATTAGAAATTATTCCCCTATCTCGTTTACATTAAATTTGGCTTAATTTACTAATATAGTGTGTACTATATTTTATAATAAATTCAAATCAATAGCGGTGCATTTTAAACCAATATGTCACTTTTTATTGAAATCTTGACTGGCAGGTTAGTTCGCATTTGATGATATTTATAAAATCCCCGCACTTTGATGTAATAATTGTGCAATTTTGATTACATTGCAGTTAATATAAAGAGATCTTTCAATTTATACATTGAATCTCAGGGTCGTTGGGTCTTGGGATTATATTGATTAATAAAGTCTTTGCATATTTTATTTACTATTTATGTACTATTTACTTATGTACTATACTACAATATTTACTAGTAATATTACTATTAGATCATTTGTCTGTAGTATTGAAGTAATATCAGTAAACCGTACCTAGTCTTAAGTAATATTACTAGTATCAGTATTAATAGGTACTAATTGTACATATGTATGTAACTACAATAATATTATAATATACAGCCTAGCTGTCAACCCAAGGGTGGAGGATCGGCTTTCTTTTACTTTAATATGCGAACCTCAACAGCTAATACAATAGTAATTTGTGATAAATCAATTTATGCTTTATTGAAAAATATATTGAATTACTCTAATATACAATTTGTTTATGTATCTTAATACTTATGCTTAATGCTAAATATATTTATAAAAAAAAGATTATTTTATATTTACCAATATATTGCAAAAAAATTTAAGTCTTTGCAAATTTCCTATCACTTTATATCTTTTTATTGTCGGAAGACTATTCGTAAAAATATATAATTTACTAATAAGTATTGTACCATGTAATATTTATTAAACTTTGATTGTATAAATTACCAAATTAATTATATCTTTCAAATAGTTTATATCCTCCGAAAATTCCACATATTGTAGGATATAATTAAAAATACAAAGAATTATGTTGCAATTAACTCAAAAAGTACATGTCATTAATACCATTTAGAGTAATGTGGAATTTAACCTTTAAGCGATAAGACCATATCCCTACTACATGATTTGTAATTATCTCTTGAAAGAAAAACAATATATTTTCCCATGATATTACACAAGCCCCACTCTAAACTTTTTCTCCAGCTTTCCAAATAGAATGTGAACTTTTTCCAATGCTTACAAGTTTAATTAGCTAATAAAAATATAAAAGCATCTACTTATCGTACGATATTGTTTCAAGTGTGATTCACAAGTCTTAAAATTACCTAAAAAAAATATAGAACTGGAAATTTTGTTCCAAATTGTTCCAAATTAAGGGAAATTCCATAATTCACCCCAAACTCGACCTATAAAACCTTTTGAAAAGTAATTAAAATTCTCATTTTGATTTCCTGAATTTCTATCATATATTCTGAATTTCTGATAGCAATATGGCACATTCATTGAAATTAACTTCAGATCAGAAATTGGCTTTAGAAGAGGTAGTACCCATAATATATCAATTTCAATTAAAATATTTAAATTTAATGCATGATTTCCAGTTCCGAGGTCGCCTTTCCGATGCTTTTGATGAATTTGAATTGGCTCACGATGGGATTCTTCTCAATTTTTTAATTGGTATAATTTTGAATATTTCTTAAAAATATCATAAATTATTTTTGGTATATCCACAAATTAGAGAAAAAATACAAGGTGGATAAAGCTGAGAAATTGGCAAGAAAGGTGGTTATAAAATACGATAAATACAATATAATCATAAATCATAATGTAATTGACACGTAATTAGGCGATAGCATTCAGGACTGAAAAGAATGAATTGGTTAAGGACTTTGTTCCTCCAGAGGTGTTTAAATGTCAAAAGTTTCTTCCATATGGATTGGCTGGTCGTGATAAGGAAGGAGATTATGGTTAGTATGATATTTTATTTAAAAATATATACCTAATATTTCCAAATACCTATATTTTTTAGTCTTTATTGTGAGAACTGGGGGTTGTGATCATAAAGGGATATGGAAGTCTGCAGGGAAGGATGGAATCTACAAGTTTGGGATCCAGGTTTGAAATTTAAAAAAAATGCAAATAGCTTATCTTATTTGCAAATGATATTTTAGGAGGGTGAGAGATTGTACGCCTTCTATAAGGATATGGCGATTAAGGATGGAAGAAAGATATTTCAGGCTTCGGCCATCATTGACATGGAGGATTTCCCCATTGATGCAGTTACGAAACCCAAATGTATAATTTTTAATTCAAGATATGATCATAATGCGCTCATAAATTTTGTACAAATATTTTAGACATTGCATTTGCTTGGGAAATTTACAATGAAATCAAGAAAGTTGTGCCGACTAATGTTGTGACAATGGTCAAAAAGATCTATGTGATCAACAGTAAGAAAATTCTAAAAATTTAATATAAACTACATAATATAAAATTTTAATAAAATATCTTAAAATTGCGATATTTAATTTCTAGATAAGCCGATGTATAAAGGAGCCATTGAGTTGGCAAAAAGCCTTTCGAATAGCTTTGGGCCCAAAGGCGCATTTGACCTCGTACATATTTACGGTATGATCTTTGAATTATCAGAATCTTCAAATATTGTTTTTCCTGGAAAAAAATTTGACAATATAATTTTAAATTTATATATTAAAATTTATGCCTGAAATAATTCATTTTTTAAATTCTTTATATGATAAATTTAGGGGACAATCGAGACCAATGGGTTGCTGAACTCTTGAAGGATATTCCAGCGGATCAACTTCCTCCTCATTGGTTCAGATCATAATTTATTATTAAATTTACTATTTTAGAATTTAAATATAATTTTTTAATCTATTTTTTTAGGGGAGGAACAAAAAAGGGATCCGATGAATATTGCTCTGATATTGTAAGACATTAATCCTAAGAATATCTTAATTTTATTCTCTAAATGATATTTAAAAATAATTTTAATAATGCTTTTTTAGATTTGCCCTGGGGGTAAAGTACCCGAGTCAATGTACCGAAAGAAGAAATAATTTGTTTTAAAAATATTTCAACTGGTTCATTAAAAATGGTATTATTAATACACACATAAAAATAAAATATTCGAATAAAATATTAATCAGGAATATTAAGATTTATTTCAAGAATTATTTTTCAAGATTTGCACAATTTATTAAAAAATATTAGCATAAAAGGCTTAAATTTTAATATTAAGAAATATTAGATTTTATAAAAATTTGATTATTTTAGAGATTAAAGATTAGTTATAAAGAGGTTTATAATTGAAGATTGCAATTTTGGTAAATCTTTTAATGGTAAAAATGTCCAATCTTTCTAAAGACCCAAGATTCCAGATCCATCCCCGAATTCCCCTGGCTTATATCCACCGAAGTATATAATTTGTACCCTTTCCTTCGAAAAGCCACAACCAATTGTGCCAAAAGGAATTTGCATTCAACGCCAGATTCCGCGTTGAAAGGATTCCCTTTTAATTTGACCTCTCGTGACCCAGCATATTCCCTCTCATCTTGGATCCCTCTCCTCCAATGACAATCTACACCCTTTTTCAGCACATTATACAATTCTGCATCCCCTCCGATCATCCGAATTTTATCAGTCCGATTGAAACTGACCGAAAACATGTTGGGATCCGGATCAAGGGCCCCTGGCTCAAAATAGAGTGTATCTTTGTCATCTTGGGCTCTGCTAACATCCACAGCTTGGACCATATTCCATCCTAGTAAAGACCAAATTAGCTTTAAATAATTTCAAGTTGTAATTTCTAACCATTCTGAGCCATACAAATCAGGATTTGGGTCAAAAGTCTTCGAGCAAGAACGGATTCTTCTCCAAATCCAAGCCAAGGGTTCCCCGGAAGCTGGAATTCCACGCATGGGTCAAATATTTTGACAGCTTGGATTGGTCGCCCCCATCCTTCTTGAATGGCAATTGTTAATTTTTCAATTAGTCCAGGATCTTGAGTTCCAAACAATTGGAGAGCATCGCTTCCCGCCATTGCAATGCAAATTATTTTGTAATCTGGGCCGATTCGATCTTTATGATTTTTGGAGTGTGATTTACTTCTTCGTTCAGGGGTGACTACTTCAGAATATGATGGAGGAATATCCATTTTTTTAATTATAATAAAATTAAAATTTTGGTTTATTTTGGAGACTTTAAAAAAACTAGGATTACTACAATAATATTATGCACTCGGGGTCTAGGATCTTGCCCGGGTGATTGTCCTCAAATGAGATCCCCGTTTCTACTACGAACACAGTATGTATTAAATGTTCAAGTCTTTATCGATTTTTCTTGACCTGATTCAAGAGAAATATCCTGCGCTTTATCCCGAAATGCAATGACATGTTTTACAGGCAACCTTGTTATGTTACATGTATTGTATTGTACTTAAGCATGCAATTTATAATTTATATGCAATTGTGCACTAGTTTTGCCCAGTTGAGCTCGTAATATATAAAAATAATTGAAAAAATTACGAATACGGGGTCAATTGTACGGGTAATTTGTGTTTTGAGAGCAGTTAAATTTTATTGATGATTGATTAAAATTTTATAAAGTTTTTGTATAACATTTTGGCCAAAATTCTATTATATTATTTCACATAAAATATATTAGATCTGGTATACAGAAGTTAATGCATATTTCACATAAAAGTATTACGTAGGTTTATATTACCTAAATAGTGTAATTCTATTTTATTGTAAGATAATTAATTGGACTTGGCTTAAAGAATAAATGTAGGTAGTAGGTACAATATATAAATATACGGAAATATCCGTAGCATTGAAACACTTGAATTTTGAATTTTAAGCTTTATAAAAATTATTTTAATTTAATATCGTATTTTGGCTATAAAACTTGTGAAATATCTAGCTTAGAAATGTAGATATAAGTTTGGGAAATATTTTAAAATTTGTGCTGAATTCACAATTTGAATTTATATTGTATTTTACAGGATTGTGCAAATAAAGTTCAGGTACTTTGCAAAAAAGGGCTCACTTTTAAATTTAATGATAGTACGGTCCAACCTTCCTAAAGACCCAAGACTCAATATCCCTTCCCTTGTGTTGTCCCTGGCTTATATCTACTGAAGCATACAATTTGTACCCTCTCCTCCGGAAATAAAGAATTACATGGGCGAGAAGATGCTTACACTCGACCCCAAATTCCCTAAAAAAGGGTCTTCCTTTTAGTGTGACCTCACGTGACCCCCCATAGCTCCTTTCATACTGAATCCCCCCTTTCCAATGAGATCGGATTGCAGTTTTGAGATATTTGTAAATCTCATCATCCCCTCCGATCATCCGAATTATATCTTCTTCGTTAAAACTAAGAGCAAACATGATTGGATTTGGATCAGGGGACGCTGTCTCAAAAAAGAGGGTATCTTTATCATCTTGGGATCTGCTAATATCCACAGCTTGGAGTAAATTCCATCCTGAAATTCGTAAATTTGAGAAATTAGTTAGAAATTCCGATTAAAATGTGATAAATTACCATTCTGTGCCATACAACCCAAAAGTTGGATCAAAAGCTTTCGAGATGTCACCGCTTCCTCAGCAAATCCCATCCAAGGGTTCCCCGGAAGCTTGAAATCAACGCAAAGTGCGTATACCTTTGCAGTTCGGATAGGTCGACCACATCCAGCGTGGATAGCAATTGTTAAATCCTTTACAAGAACTGGATCTCGACAGCCAATAAGCTGGAGACGATCACTTCCTACCAGCCCAAGACAAATTACATTGTAATCTGATTTTGGCTCAATCGGACGATCTTGAGGAATTGGGCTTCGACCCCGAACAGGGCTCACTGCCTCAGAATAGGATGGAGGAGCTGGTTCCATATACATATATTTAAAGCTCAATTAAACCTTTCAGTAGGTACAAATATATTAGTAATTTCCAAAATGATTCGAGGGATCCTCCTCCCAATCTCTCCAGGTTTGTACTGATTGCTTGCAAAGCTTATGCCAAGTAGCACTGTTGCACTACCTATTTCATTTGAAGTAGGTCAGGAAAAATCGATAATGCACTACATATTCTTATACCTTAATCTCTAGTTCACATACTGATACAAAAATTGCACATTTATTCCTAAAAGAAAGTATATTGAATCCTAAATATTAGTAAATTCTCCAACATAGGTACTACAAAAATGTCCAAACCAATTAAGAAATATTAATTTTTTTTAATAAAAAAATTTAGGGATATTTATTTTAGGCTTGATTAAGGTACTATCAAAATACACAAGGTATTGCAATATATTTCTAATTTTTACGAATTTGCCATATGCCATATATGAGTTTTTATATTTTTCTATTAATTGCACTTCGCTAAATTTCATATTTTAATTAATAAAAAAATTCTATAAGATCTCAAAAAAATTCAGTTATAATAGGGCGCAATCTTGCGGAAAACCCAGCTTTCCAGGTCACATATTTGGAAAACATTTGTTATTTCATTTGAATTTATTACGATATAAAATTATTAAGTTGCACTTTTTAAAATTTTAGAGATACACAAGAGAATAGTCAAGTACACAATGCAATATGTAAAATTTTTAATTTAAAATCGTCATTGTTTTAAAAATAATTAGTTTAAAAAATCAATATTGACCAGATAAGGCAAAGTACGATAGTATTAGCATTAGTAGTACAATAAATAAATTGAATACAAGTATAATAAGTACATAACTCAATGATAAAAAGGTGTCACCTTCCGAAAGACCCAGCTTTCGAGGTCTCGACCTTCATTTCCCACGCTAATATCACAAGATGTATAAAGCTTATATCCTCTAAACCGGAATGCCT
>JAAZTK010001667.1:0-13256 GCA_036507255.1 Megalothorax incertus
CCCTCGGAAAGGGCCAAACAGGTAATTTAAAGTTTAAACCTTGAATGACTATAATTTCATAAATTGAAACTCTCGTGCGGTATTCTATTGTATCATACAACGATATGCTATATGTACCTAACTTAAATATATTAGCATTTAACATCCAGACTTATCATATTATTATAAAACAATATTTTAAATGGATAGTTTGTACAATATATGGTGCAATTACAATCCATATAATATGTGTAAAATTTAAAATATTTTATTTTTCTTCAAGTAAAATATTTTTAGCTGCATATCCTTTCTTTTAATACGAGGTTCGAAATATCGAATAGGAAATGTCCAATGAAAAGGAAAGTAAAGGATCTTATAAGATCTTTTGATTGTCATTTTGATTTATTGAGCTCCTTTCGGTTTTCAACCCCATTTTAATTTGCCAAAGATATCTGAAAGTTAATTATTCACCCAGGAAGAATGCCTCCCAGAATGCAAATTCTTTAAATCGGAGTTTACATCAGTTTATATCAGACTCTTATCCGAAATCCGAAACTAATAGGCAATTGTATATACATATCAGTAGTGTAGGTAGTAAGGTACGATATATAGAGTAATTTACAATAGTTATTCAAATCCAATTTCAACTTGAGATTATATCAATTTTGAAATTATAAGGCTAAAAATGTTATACCTCATCTTGGGTATTCTTATTTTTTTTTACAACAGTTTGAGTTTCCTCAATAATTAATTAATTCGCCATATTTATCCTTTAGAAATATTTGAATTTTGAAATGGCATTTATCACAATTGACATCCTGACGGTGTATGCACGTCCGTAGAAGGTAGTTAATACAAGTATTACGTTTGGAGCTACTATTATGTATAAACTACCTACGATAGTAATACGATTCATATATCAGTAATACTGAATCAGTATGCGTATACAAAATATTAACTATTGTATATTTTATAAATTATTGTAATATTGAACCAATTAGGACAATAATTTATGAATTATATCAGTAGTAGTACCTAATACTTGCTTACTATTATCCGTAAAGGCCGGTACACTAGTAAAATATATTACTCGTACAATATATAGAATATCTTATTGTAATACATATGCTAGTTATTAATTTATTACAAATATTGGTACATTAGCATTTGCGCAAGTTTCATTCAAAGAATTTAGGAAATTGAAGCAATTACCAGTTGTAAAATTGAACAATTTCGCATGATATTACGATATTACATTATACATAATATAAATACGATATTAGCCAAAGATTGGGGGGAATTCTCCAGAAATTTGAAATGAATTATATTAATCATAACTATAAGTAAATAATTTCTTAAAAATATTATTTTAACAGTTCAGTAGATTTATAAATTCATAATTTCATACTATTAAAAAGTAGGTACTACTTGAGTATTACTATTTGTATTGTAAGTTTCAACATTCCAGTAGTAGATAATCCTAAATATTATTGAATTTCTCATTAAAATTATTATTATTGGATGCTAATAAGGATGATATTGATATGAAATAACATATTGGAATTAGGATATTCAATCGATAGCTAGAGAAGACAGGAGTAGGACCAAGGTATAATGTCCTATATGCCTAATTAGGGGACGAGATTATGTACGAGTAAATATCTGAACAACAAACTTTTATTTGACTTCAGAATATCCAACGCTTTATACCTAAATGAATGTACGAGTATTAGTATTGTACAATATTATCGTAGTAGCTATCCTTTACGTAGTAGTGATATGTTACTGTATTAATATTATATTTGGAGTTATTATTATATATAATCATATTAATACAATACAATATAGTAAGATAATTACTTAAAATTAGAATTGCTATTAGAAAAAAACAATTTTATTTAGGTGCATATCAGTATTACTTCTAATTCTAAATAATATACTGCCACTACACTGGTAATAATTTTAGGAATACGATAATTGATATGATTAATACATATTTAATTTCCCGATACTATAAATAGTCTAATACGATGTAAGTGGAGAACTTTTGTTGATTAGAGTACCTTTTAACTGGCAAAATGATATTTATAAAATAAAATAAATATTTGACTTCATCGAATTCGATACTATAAGTACAATGCAATTAGAATATATGTAGAATCGTAGATCTTCCTGAATACATATAAAATTTATCTTTGCATATTGATATATTGGTAGAAATTGTGTAAATAAAAGTTTGAAAAAAGGTACACTACTTATATTACCTACTACCAGGCCAAGTAGTATTTTATAATAATAGTAATTGTTACAATATTTGATAAAATATAACTGTTATATTTCTTTTAATTTGCTATACTTTTTAATCCAAACTTATCCAATTAGAGCTTTAATAATCCTTATGTAATATTGTATAATAATAATATTCCTAATATTGAATGATAAAATTTCTTCATTGGCAATATCGTAGTTTTCTATGAATGAGGATACAGTATTGAAAAAACTCGCAACAAAATATTTGTGTAGAAAGCCGGAATTCTCATTGAACCGTTTAAAATCAATAGGGACAATTTTCAAAGAACAAATACATATTTCATCTACAATATTTTACGATCATGAATTATTAGTAGGTACTTGTAATAGATATTTGTTTTTCTCATATTAAAAATTCTTGTATTAAATTTGCAGGACTTGTTAAACTGGGGATCCATTGCGTCACCGGGAGAAAGGTTGCTATCAAGATTATTAACAGAGAGAAGCTCAGTGAATCAGTTCTTATGAAAGTAGGTCACAAATTTTTATAATAAATAAAAGAATCACTTAAGATTATTCATGCAAATCAAAAGAGAAAGTACTTATAACATTGAATTTCTCAGGTGGAGAGAGAGATAGCTATCATGAAGCTTATAGAACATCCTCATGTACTCGGACTCTACGATGTTTATGAAAACAAGAAATATTTGTAAGAGCCAATCCTTAAAAATATTAATGGATCTGTCAAAACATATGAATCTAACTCTAATGTATCACTTCCCTCCAGGTATTTGATATTAGAACATGTTTCCGGCGGAGAACTTTTCGACTATTTGGTCAAAAAAGGGAGACTGACGCCAAAGGAAGCCCGCCGTTTCTTTCGCCAAATCATTTCAGCACTCGACTTTTGCCACAGTCATTCAATATGGTAATAAGCTATCTCATCAAATATTATAGCACAAATGGTTTACATCTAGCCCACTAGAAAAGAAATCAAGTACTAGTTCAACTTCAAATCTTTATGAGAATTGAATTATTCATACATATTCTGTTCATGTTAGAAGTATCTTGATAAGCTAATGATCTCTTATGCCTACTATATTAGTATGTATTACCTATATCTCAAAGAAAATTAGAGAATCATTTTTTTATAAATTAAATCATTAGAAAGTCTCTTATCTGAATTCTGAAGTTCTGAATCTAATATATATATTGTAGTATGACATTTAGAAACAAAATTAACTTAAATTGGCCCTAACTTGGTTTTTACTTTCTTTTCCCTCAAAAGTCACCGAGATCTTAAACCGGAGAATTTGTTATTGGATGAGAAGAACAATATAAAAGTTGCCGATTTTGGTATGGCTTCATTACAACCGGAAGGAAGTATGTTGGAAACGAGCTGTGGATCTCCACATTATGCCTGCCCTGAAGTTATCAGGGTAAGTCTCGAAATTAATAAATTATAATATAGTTTTCCTGGGAGAAAGGTGCAACTATTGTGATTGTAGGGCTTGTAAAATTTAATCGCTCGCTTTGAATCTGTAACTTAAATGAGATTCGTTTGAAGAATCTTTACTTCTAATCCTAAGTATATATTATATGTAAATGTAATTCGATAGCATAAAGACTCATATTAGGCATCTAAATAAATATGTCATTTTATTTTTCAAGGGTGAAAAGTACGATGGAAAAAAGGCTGGTAAGTACCATTTTTAATTTTTTGTACCTACTTCGATAGTTAGAGAATTTGATGTATTATATTTTTACATTGTTAAAATCTTTGTGATTCTTTTTTAGACGTTTGGTCATGTGGGGTGATTTTATATGCTCTTTTGGTCGGTGCACTCCCCTTTGATGATGACAATCTAAGACAGCTCCTGGAAAAGGTAAATTACAATACATTTTATAATTTAAACTTTCAACCTCTCAGGATCAATGTAATAATGATATTTAAAATAGGTCAAGCGCGGTGTTTTCCATATTCCTCATTTTGTCCCACCCGACTGTCAGAATTTGCTCAGGGGAATGATTGAAGTGTGTCCAGATAAGCGTTTAACGGTAAGATTTGTTTCGCTTAAAAAAAAATTGAAGTCGATCAATTAAAATTTTGCCAAATTTTGATATCTCGTAGGTATGTGGTGTGGCGAAAAATGTAATGCATAAAGCGTTATACTAAAATATCATAAATTAGAGTATTCAAATAAGCAAATACTACTACTTGTGTACAGTACAATAATATTGTAGTATGATATATAATGATATTTAATATACCCCCAAATATCAGAAAAGTTGGAGAATAAAAACTTGGCAAATGATCTTGTTAGAGAAAGCTAGGGAAAGTTGGAGAAAGTTTTTACGCATGTAGGACAATTATTAAGTCTAAGATTTCCTCTTATTCTTAGGATTAGTTAGGATTGGAGTTTTTTTATAGCAGTTTTGTCTTGGTCTGGTAAATTTAAGAAAAAATACTAAAAAAGCTTATTTTTGTGAGTACATCAAATATGTATTATATTTTATGTATACCAATACGAGTACATTACAAATTGCACTAGGGATATTTTGAAAGTACAATGATAATAATTTTCTAAGCCACTACATGGTAGGCATTTTATCATAATTGTATCAAATTGTATATTAATTCAATTTCAAACACTTTATAGTTGGCCGAAATCAATCGTCACTCTTGGGTCACCGCGGGTGGCAAAGGGGAACTTGAGTTGGAATTGCCAATGATGGGTAAGTTAGCTAATACTACCTTGACTTTTCAATGGAATTTTTGTAAATAATATATGCATTATTTAGACGTGGTGCAAACGCATGTGATTCCGTCGGCGGATGCCGTTGACACAGACGTTCTTCAGGCGATATCAAGTCTTGGTTGCTTCAAAGAAAAAGAGAAACTCATTCAGGAACTCCTTAGCCCAAAGTAAGTGTTCAAATTTCACAAAACTGCGATAGATGTGCATATTTATTTTCATATTTTGTTTTCCTTCCAGCCATAATACAGAGAAAGTAATTTATTTTCTCCTGCTCGACCGGAAACGGAGAAAGCCCTCGAGGGAAGATGATTCTGAGGCGAGTGGGGGTGGAGGAAACCTCATCCGGAGAGAATCCAGTTCCTCAACGGCCTCTTCTCCGGGGATTCCTATTGGGCTCGTCCCCAATGCGACTGGTTCTAGCGGGAATGGGAGCAGCACTCCTAACCTCGCTATCCCTTCAATGGATCCTCCAAAGAAGCGGATAGACAAAGTAAACGGCAACTCGGCCTTTCAATTTGATCGGATCAGTGAGGGGTCTCCCATCATTCCTCGAAAGCACCTCTATATGTAATACTCTAAATTATTTTTTAAATGGTTTGATTAAAATTCATATATTCACTCTTTCAGACGTCATCGAAGGCCAAGTCTGCACCTAACAAACCATTCCTCATTGCTAGCCAGCTCTAGCCCTTCATCTCCCGTGCCCTCGCCAAAATTACCTCATCGGATAGTGAACCAAAGCTCTTCCAGCGGACTCAGCAACGACCAAGACATTGTGTCAGGAGGGATTCAGGGACTCCTCCCCAACCCTACTCCCCCTGGTTCTCCCCATCTTGCTCATTGGAGGTCGAGGCTCAATACTCTGAAGAATAGTTTCCTCGGCTCACCTCGCTTCCACAGGAGAAAGCTACAGGGTATTCTAATAGTTCATTCAATAATTAATGCATTATATATTTTTATATATTTTGTAGTTTCAAATGAAGAAGTTAACAACCTGACTCCTGAGGGCTCACCAGAATTGACAAAACGGTATATACCGAATGAATAAATGCATTAAAAATAATTCAATAAAGTTGAAGGGTTAAGAAAGAATTATAACACTCTCATTTCATTTAATATAGATCATGGTTTGGTAGCCTTATGGGATCTGAGAGAGACGAGGCGTATACCATTCTGGTTCGGGGGAAACCCTTAGCCACTGTAAAGGCTGATCTTATCCACGCATTTTTATCGGTGCGAATTGAATATGAATTATGAATTATGTGTCATTCATTCATAATAATATTATATTATAATGTTTACAGATAGCTGAGCTGAGCCATAGCGTTGCAAGTCCAATGTCCTTTAAGGTTGAGTATAAACGAGGATCTTCGGGTCCAGCCATGTTCCAGAGGCAGGTCCGGTTTCAAGTAGACATTTCCCCCGTACCGAAACCTGCTGGTCACCCCGTTTCTTCAGAACGAGAGTTCCTTTATGCCATAACTTTTATACTTCTTTCTGGAAATATCCGTCGATTTCGCCGAATTTGTGAGCACATTCAAAGCCAGGTGTGTTCACGAAGGCCACCACCGCCCTCGCCTCGGGCTTCGAGGAAATTCGGAAACTCTGAACAATTGAGTGAGAGTTCCTCTTGTGGCTCGGATACTTCAGATCACCACTCCCCTTTCTCAAACTCATCGAAACGCGTAAGTGGAAAAGTTTTTTTGTGCTCCATATTTCAAGAAAGAATTCCACTTATTACTTTTTGTTTTTTCCTATATATACTGGTATACGATACTTATATTTATATGCATCCATAGGCGGATTCGGATAAGGAAAGCGACTTTCACGAGGTCATTCAATCAAAAGACATCCGAGGGAGCATCTCTGACAATTCGTCCACTTCACTCCTTTCAGAGATGAATAGTCCAAAACACTCTCGCCATCATAGTCACCAACACCATCATCATATACCACCCTACCAGCACAGAAATAATAGGCCTATGGTCCAGCAGAATGGTGGTGGGGGTAGCGGGTCAAGTAACAGGGAACGTAGCAGAGAGCTAATCAATATTTCCCTCAGACCTACCACAAATGGCACATCCTCTTCAATCAGTATCCCCTCATCATCATCATCTAAATACTCCAGCCAACTCCAACTCCTCCCCGCCCTTTTCCGCTACCGCCAAGAAAGAGCAAATCGTCTGATACTAGTCAATAATAATAATAAAAATAGTGTACAATTTATTTTGCACACTCTTTATCGCTATATCGCCTTTATCTAATTTAATAGATATAATTGGAAATACTGGTGGCTTTAAGCCTCTAATCAAGGCATATGCACTTTATAAGCTATAGGCATAATTATAAATATTAGGTGTTTAAAAATGTTCGATGAGACTCAATCCGCATTATTGCAATTTGCAATTTAATACTAATTATAGTATAGGAAATATATAATAGGCTAGCGTAAATACAATTTCTGCATATTTAATTCAATTACATAATGTTCAAATGATTTGAGTAACCCCACTAGTCATTATGAGTCATTAATATTATTAACGGCAATTAAATTTTAAAACGCTGTACTATAAAAAGACTGTCTAATTGTAGTACTTTTGTGGATTTACGATTAATTACATACTGATAGATTAGTTGTATCGTAAAAGTGGAATGATGGATCGCATTTTTATTCCATGAATCCAGATAATACTATTTCAATTGGAACAATAATCTCTCCCTAAGCAAACTAGGAGGTATCCCTATGCAAAATGGCTCACTTTATTATCTCGTAGCTTAGTTTGATTGAAGCATTCTCAACAAAGATCTCAATTTTATTTAACTTTAACTAACTTAAAATTTTAAAAACCAAAAAGTACTCAATCCAGATTTGATATGTACTAGGTACTACTGCTCGTATTAATATTCCCTTTAGGACTTGGTTTTTAACTTATCATGTTTGTACCTATCATTATCTATTCAAAAGATTCATTCCAGGGCCGTTTGAATAGAGGATTCATTATGTTCTCAATGTTCCCCATATTACAGATATTATTACTCTGTAGTTTGCAATATCCGTATAGCTTAGGATTAGTAGGTATCTTTATACGGATATGATTTTATTATATGAAACAAGCGTATCATACAGAAATCATTATATTATGTAGATCTATATTAGATCACAATTTCTATTTTATGTGTTAAGAAACATGTAATTACTTACATAATTACATTTGTGTATATGTATTACCTGGCATAATTGTGTTACTTGATTTAAACTCTACTTTTTACTCAACAATATCCGTAGGTCAATTTATCGTACCTTATAAAAGTAAGTCAACGAGTCTTATCAACATATTATTATATCCGTATTTAATCCTATTAAGTATTGCTAAAATTAAATGCCCAAACAGTTATAATAAGTTTAATATATTGTATTATACAGATAGCACTATACAACTACTACTATATTAAAACTACGAATTGATATTAATGATTACTCCTAACTCCTAAGTACAGATTCTTACTTCTATTTCCTTTTTGAATTGATTGATTCCATTAAGAGTATGCTTGTGAAAAAATTACCTACATAAGTCAAAGGAATATTTGCAATTGTTAATGCAAAAGAAATATCTTATCAAACAACCACAAAAAAAATGATCTCAAATTCTTCCATTCTGTGTAATATAAGTATTTCCAAGCACTTATTCTGTTAAAATCCCGATACTTACTTATCCGTATAAGGTATTTATTTCTTATACCAGTAGGTATACATAAAATATATAAATCCAATAATTGCTAATACCAATATACTGATATTATAATATTTTCAAATTAGGTAAAAATATGGTAGTTTAAATAACTGGAATTTCCTATTTCATTATTTTTGCACTTATTTTAATAGTAGGTAGACAAATACTGATATAAGGTCGGAGTTATTGCAATTTATGGAATTGAAATGTCGGTCGGAGATAAATTTTTTACTATCATATACGATATAATACAAAATCGAGTGAAATCGGCCTTTTTGAAGAATTGCCTATGAAAATATAGTATAATACTATAAATACTATCAAATATTCCTAAGTAGGTAAAAATAGTTTTAATATCCTACTCCTAGATATATTCATACTAATACATATTCTTAATAGATATTAATTTTATATTCGAAATTTATTTTAAATGTATCCCCACAGCTTGATTTCTCCAGTTTATTGAAATGTCTACTGAAATGAATTACTAAAGTCTTATATTTTCTTACCTAAATGCTAAATTACTATTAGGTAATTCTACCGATACAATTCTATCGTATTTATATGTTAATAGATAATACTAGTAGTAGATTAACCAACTTAATTATATTGTTAACTATATTGTACTACTGATACATACATAATACCATATATATTACCAGTAATATATCCTATGCTATATATATTTCTCACCTACCTATATATTGTATTACTACCTACAGAGTATATTAATAATCTGTAATACGAGTATATGTTTAGGTAGGTAAATCAGCCTTTCCTTCGATTTTGTAAAAAGCAAGTGCAATAATGAATGTGTAAAATATCGTCGTAAAAATGCATTCAACAATCTGATTTTATTGTAAAACCTTTATTTTAGCTTATTCCTAGTACAGTGGAATTGCTCTATATTCTACATAACTAAATTCCCCTTCATACTGATATGGGCCTGCTATTTGTTAGATCCTCTCTATAACGTACTAAAAATGAACCGGCCGTTCGAGTATTTTATAGAGAGAGATTCCACTGTATATGGCTCTCTATAATAAATAAAACATTTACGATATGAAAACTTACCTGGTCTATTCATTCATTCATCCTCATTACTCACTCTCATTCTGCATATACGATTAATACGATATTTATATTTACTTTTAATAGCATTAGAGAATCAAAAATCAATGCAATTGAAAAGAGTTCACGAAAAACCAATATTAGCAAATACAGGTACTGATCCAATGGGGAATCTAGAAATTGTTAAAATGGTTAACTAGCTTTGAAATATCTTTACACTCAGCTCGGATCTGCCATTAGAAAGTCTAGCTTCAATTTATGAGTTTAAAGGAATTCAGCATTAATGATGTCACCCAATAATTTTTTCCTAGTTTTATTGTCCAACTATCGTACTACAAAAGTTTACAGTAATTGAGTTTTGCTTAACAATGACGGCATTTCTAAATCTGTTAAATCGTGCTCCTCAGAGCAAGTCTTTACGCGATTGTCCTCCAATTGTCTATTGGAATCCCCCACTCTCAAGATTTGACATGATTTATTAATAAATACAAGTATTATTGAATACATTCTACATACAAATGTTATTGAACTTGATCATTCAGACCCAATTTGAATAAATATGAACATAAAGGATTCATAAATTATTATATCATTCTTATTAGGAGGAGTTCTCACTTGGAGTAGTGCGGCCTTCGCACTATAATTCATTTTTTGCGTGCAAAATCTTACGTCATGATGCCTCTGAGGGCGTAGTTGAATCCATTAACTCCACGGAACTGTCTCAAGTTCACGACCATCTCTACAAACTATATAAAAATTGCAAATTCCCCACCTCTTAAGGAGGATGGTCAGCGTGAAATCATATCTACAATACAAACTCACGATTTGAATCCGGTCCAGCTTCTTGCTGATACATACATTAACTTATTGCCTCATCCGTATCCATTAAATGAATTAAATTAGGTACATCTTATTTGCAGGGATCCTTATCTTGCATTATTATCTGCAGGGGGTGAGAATATTCGTCATTTATTCAACCCCAATGTAGTATATAGCTCTCGGAGATCCTCCAACAAAGTGTCATTTCCTTCCGATATTCCAAACCGGCAAGGTCCTTGAAATTATAATATCCCTTAAGTTTAACCCTTTTGTAAGTTGTATCAATTTCAATCAAGTTCCAAAATGCCCCAATCGCATTTCATTCTATTGATCGTTGGATTGTTGAGTTCTGCGTTTGCTCAGCAGCAGCAACAAGGGCATCAACGCTTTGAATTCCGGGTTTTCCAACCTCAAGATTTTGTCCGAGGAAATTCCCGACAATTCTCCTTTAAAACACCCACATCTTTCCAAAGGCAAACCATTTTTGTGTCTCCAGTCCAGGAGAACAAAGATAATAGGCAGCAGAGTCAAGGGAGATTCATCCCTCAAGAGCCTGCAAGAACCTTTCAGCCACCCCCTCCTCAGCAAAGACAGCAGCAAGATTTCCAGCAGCCTCCTCCTCAGCAATTCCGGAATGAGAATGTCATTTTTGAAGCTCCTCAATTTGAGGATACTCCAGTCGTGAATAACTTTCAGCCTCAGATTCCCCAACCTCCTCCTCCTCCCCCTCCTCAGCGCCAAGAGCAATTTCAAGAGCCTTTGACCTCTGAACCTCCGAGGAATTCAATTGCCCCTATTCCGAAGAAAAGCGTTGTCGCTGAATCCTGTTTAGCGTGCATTTGCCAAGCTACTACGGGCTGTAATCTGAATCACAAGTGCATCAATGGTGGAAAGTAAGCTGCCCAGAAATTAATCATCAAATAATTTGTAAAAAAAAGCTTTCCTTTTCAGATATTGCGGTCCATTTCTTATTTCAAATCCATATTGGCTAGACGTAATTATTTACATCTTATTTATTGATCTTTCTTATTAAATATCTGTATCATATTGATTCAGGCTGGCCGACCAACTCTACTTGGGGATGACCCTGATAGTCCTGGAGGTAATTTCTCATTAATTTTTTAAAAATCTCTTGAATTTAAATTCTGAAATCTGAATTCCAATTCAGCCCCAGAAAGATGTATGGAGGATCCTGTTTGCAGCGCAAATATAGTAGAAAAATATATGGAGAGATACGCACAAGTAAGGAAATTGAGAAATATTTTTTTGATCTTAGGATTATACTTTATAAACTTCAAACTCCTCTAACTCTAAACCCCTATTTCCCACACAAGAAATTACTTTATAGATAATTGATCATTATATTTATTGATCGTTATTGCAACATGAATGAACAAAAAAATATTATTATTGATATTGCATTGGGCCTTTTAATGGCTTGAATCTTTTTATTATTTACCTATCTTTTTTAAACCTTTTTTAAATCCAATTTTATCCTGTTAAAAACTTAATTGATTACATGTAGGTACTGTAATTACATGTATCTGTATTAGCCCTGGGTATAAAATTCCATTAATTCATCTTTTGTTTTGTTCCTATTGTAGGATTGCAATCAGGATTCAATTATCGATTGTGAAGGTAGCATTTTTATAAAAACTCATTACATGAACAAATCATTAAATTGAATCAATGCATTTTAGATTTTGGAAGAATCCACTATATGGGACCCGTGTCCTGCGCTAATCCATCAATCTTCAGGACGCCTTATTATCAGAGATTCCGAAGCTGTTTGACCCGGATTGCTCAACTTAACGGATAAATATTAATTGCGTTAAAATTGCTTAATTATGTTGATATTTGAACTTTTTTGTTATCATTTCACCAAAGAATACTCATTTATATCAGGTGCCTAAGCTGTAAATATATTTACACAATAGCAGTACTACGTGTAGAAAGCTATGTACATTAATTCCTATCAATATAAGTGATTATCCGTATATTGATATACATAACATACGGATTTCGGAGAGTTATTGAATAAAATTTTCCATCGTACTAATAGATTATTTATTTATAGCATTTATCGGTTTATCAATACATTAAAAAACAATAATGACAAACGACTAAAAAGTCTCTCTAATGAGTATTTAATAGGTTCAATAATTAAGGTATTCGTGATTATTGCACCGACCTTTCTCAAAGGTTAAGTTAGGACTATCGACAGATTATTTAAAAGTAATGAAGGAAGGTAATTATTGAAATTTGACTAGATCATTTATCAATATGATTGTTTACACGAAATACAGATATCGTAGTTCGGATATACATAATCTTTAAGCATGTTAGTTCTCCCTTGATGGATATTTGCATAATATTCCCCCTTCAAATTTGCACAGTTCATATAAACTTGTACAAAAAATCTGCATCTGGCAAAAAATTTGATTTCCCATAAATCATACACGAGTCTAACAATCTTACTTGGGGGATGAACCAAAGAGGAGGGTTTGAGACGGATAAATTCATATAGCCAAGGCCATAAACAAATAATAATGTTCAAATTTGTGATCTTACTCATCACTAGCGTCATAACACATTTGCATTAAAACTCATTAGTGGTCATTCATGCATATCTGTAGGTAATCTTCAT
>JAAZTK010001668.1:0-13252 GCA_036507255.1 Megalothorax incertus
TCGTGGGAAAGGAAGGTGGGCGTTTTTTTGCGCGAGTGGAGAAAGCAATAAAAATAAATAAGATGTAGACAATTGGAAGGAATCCAATCTCCTAAATATACAAGCTTAAATTACTCGTTATATCTGTTATCTGTCTCAGCTCATATATACTACGATACTGTTCCCTAAAGACTTGTGGACTTATCTACAATATATTGATATTTCATCTCCCAGAGAAAAGGATATTTAAAAAGGATAGGAGTTCCCAAAAAACGCTATTTTTTAGCAACTTTGTTGTTAATTCGATTTCAAATTCACTAAAAACAATGAAGGGAACTCGGAGGATTTCTTTAATGTTTATTTTTAGAAAAAAGAGAGATTTCCTCCATTTGTTCTAATCATCTCCTCCATTTGAACTGAAAGCCCTGAGTCAAAGGAAAAAAATGGGAAGCTTCAAAAGTTTTAAAATCTTTAGGGCTTCTCCCAAAGGGGAGATTAAGATTGGAGCAAATGGGTTGGAAGAGAGAAATTTGTCCGTGTGAAATACTCTAATCTGAGAATGGGAAATGGGATTTTTGTGGTGGAAAATAAATATTTTGCGGAAATAATTCCGGTCTACAAATCTCTCGTTGATCTTGGCATTGAAATGTACAATCCATATGCTGAATACAAATTGCGCAAATATATCATAAAGTATCAAATTATTGTTTGAGGATAAAGAATGATCGGCATACTTTCCCCAGAGATTTATACTTGAAAAGTTTGAAACTACTCGACGAGTCTGAGACTCAGGATCAGACAAAGAGACTGGGATTTTTTTTGCTCTAAAGGATCGAATGTGTATGTAATATGTATACGAGTACATATCACGTATCAGTTGCAGACTAGCAATATTAGGAAGTATTTACAAGCAGTATTTCAGATTTCCCTTGCACAATATCAGAGAGCATGGAGCATTTTTTTAACTTTTACCATTTATCAATCTAACCAAACAGACATTCAAATGACAGAAGATCTTACATTCACTTATCGCATTCATCCTTCGCCCTCAGACGAGATGTACATGATCCAAACACTATATTATAGATCTTTTTGAAAGAAGAAAGGCTTAAAAGAACGATCCCCTTTTTCTAAATTTTATTAGATAAATATACAATAACTAAAGTAGAACGAAATACAAAGGGAGCATCTACTATCGTACAATATGTCTGATCCCACATTGATCTGGCACGTGTTCTATTTTTCATTTTATATTTCTCTTAATGAAATCGGATCCCCAATAGGGCCGCCTACGGAGAGAAATCTTATCTTTGATTCCCTTTTATTAAATCAAGACATCTCCTTTTGATCTTCTAATTTTAGTTTTGTTATACTTGGAAAAAGTTTTTCGGACTCTGAGCCCTGAGGACTACGAGTGCTGAGAACTCTGTGAAATCAAATATATTTAATTAATTAGGTACCAACAATTGAACAATTTATACTCTATCTGCACTCAGGATTAGGATCAGTTCGAGAATTAATTCTATCCGGACCCAGTCACCCAATACTCTATTACCTATTGATGGGATTAGCAATTGTACTGTTCATTATCTAAATAGGTATTGCCCCTTTTTGCAAAAAAACATGTAGGTATTGTAAATATAGAGTAGATTCTGAGTAGAAGCTTATTTGCCCAGAGTGGTAATTAATATTTATAATTTCCCAGTAAAAAGCATAATACGGTTACGGAATAAGGATAATTCCGAGAATTTTTGGAAGGAGATTGGGGAATTGGAACATAATTCTTGAAGACAATTGGAAAGTGTAGTATTTCACTAGGATATCCTAGCCCAATATATTATTTGAAGTGACTCGGAACTGGAAGGACAAGGGATTGGAAAGATATCAACGAAATAATGAAATTACTACAAAAAAGACGCTCGCCAGAAGCTCTAATGCTTTCACCCGGAGAAAGTTGAGCTTCACATCTAGCTCTAGGAGGATTCCCATTTCCCATCTACAAGTACATATTCGTAGTACTAGGTATAATATCAACTCGTCCTGATACTCCAATTTGAAGGCATATATAACAAAGTCTATTTGATTGATTGAACGGATATATTCATTTTATAAGAGATCTAGGTGGCAAAATAAATTGGAATAAAATAAGTACTTGCTCGTGTTGGTCATTTACAATTTGCACAAAAAATGTAGGTTAGCATACACTCTTTCCTTTGTCCTCAAATAGTCCTCTCTTTATTCAATAAATTCTTATAAAGTATCTGGCAAAATTATAAGTAAATAAGCTTTCAATGAACTTTCTTTTTCAACGAGCTTTCAATGAAAATTATAAAAAATATTAATTTTATCGTGGGAAATTTGGCATTTGCTCCGAGACCTTGAATAATGGATTAATTTTATTAAATTCTATCGGAAAGCAATTTAATTCTTTAAAGACTTAAGTACTATATCTGTACATACAAAGGATTAGTAGTATTACTAAAGTTAAGGTACATAAATGCAAGTACGATACTTTGTATGTGCACTGTGCAGTAAGAGTAGAACCAATATAACTGCATTTAACCTTGAGACTAAATGCGCTATAAAATCGCGGATTAATAAATAATCATTTAATTTCATCCGGTTCGTTGAAGCCGAAAGGATACATAGCGCTTAATCGTAGAATACTCTTGATTAGATATACCCCAGTATTGTGCAGATACAAGTCCATGTATGTGCATACTACCCTACTTTTGAATGAATTTAATTTAGAAACAAGACAAAATAAAGTAGCAATTTCCGAGTAAATTAGATTTGTTCCTCCTGGAACTCCTTCTTCTTTAGGGCATTGCAGAGATTTCTCCAAATCGAATAAATATTTAAGAAACAGGGATCTAAAAGGAGCATTGAAGTGGCCTACTAGGTATGCATTGGAATTTGTAAAGGTACCACAATGGAATCTGCCATTTAGAGATTAACAAAAGCTTTAAAGATTACAAGTCTTTATTCTGGATTCTGGAATGTCTAGACTTTATTGAAGAACAAGTACCACCAACATAGACAGGTAGCGGTACTCAAAATCCAATTTAACATTATTAATGAATTATTCATAATTGGAGATTTGTGCTTACACGAGCTTTCACCTTAATGAACCTGTCTGAAACTTAAATTAAACATAAACAACATATTTTAGATTTATATTCAAATTTAATAGAATGAGCTGGATGATTATTTGACATGTCGAGCCGTGTAAATCTTCGATCCAGTCGACGAGGTAGAGACTCTAGCATACTTTGTTAGGAGAGCTCCAATAGAAGCCCTTGAAGATATGACCCCATCGATAAAGGGGCGAATCTCTTCCAATGACCATTTAGATTTAGCTTCAAAAAGGTAAGCAAATCGTTCTGGAATGGATTCGGGGAGACTTGAGGCAGTAAAATGCCAAATTTGTGGAGGATTTAATTCTTTGTCCACGAGGCAGACTCCATCCAATTGCGTTACATCCGTTTTAAGGCCTAAAGAGATTAATTTTAGAATTTTTAATTAAAATTTGCTTTTTTCCCCGAATTTCCCATTTGGGCTTACAATCTGGGACGGTTTGAGACCATGCTTTGAGGAATTCTTTAAGTTGGAACCTCCCTTTTGGTTTTAGTAGGCAAATCCCGATAAATCTGCATATTTCCCTCTCATTCATTAACAGCTTTCCAGGTTCTTCTATGAGATTTAGGTCAGGTTGAAGGGGATTTAAAATTAGTTTCAATAGATGAAAACTTACCCTTTGAAGGGATGAAAAACCACTCTAATATCTTGTCAAATACTAATGACGGCTCATCTGTCGAGTTTCTGAGAATTGAAAGGATTGTATCCTTATCCAATAAGCCCTCTGTTGTGGACGATTCGTCAGAATCAACCAAATTAAGGACCAAAGAAAGGACTCGGAACAAATAATCCTCGTCCAAAATCCGGAGGAATCCTATGTCAAAGGGAAATGAGATCCAAATGTAGGGAATAATAAGAATTCCGAGAATTTATAATGTATCAATAGAAATATTGATTTACAAGTTGAAAGTACATCATTAATTATTCAATAACAAGCGTTAAATAGCAAAGCTTTTAAAGGGCAAAGAAGAGGTCGGGATTCAATGGGGGAAGATTAAAAGAATTTCCGCGGAAATTCGGTAACCTAATACTGTATGTATGTAAAGCCTTGATTAAATCATGCAGTTCAAAATTTCAAATTCTGTATATAACGAAACTTTCCCCGATAATAAGCTTTTAGAAGCATCCGACAATTTGCGCGTTGGAGGATAAAATTTTATTTATGCTCCAAATTTTTTTTACTTGAGCAAATAAAAGGGCATATCTATTTAGTGTTATGAAAGCGGAAAAAAGGGCACTAAAAGGGCCCCAGCAGATCTTTGGATCGCTTAGAATGTTCAAGTTTTTAGGGAAAAAAAGTATCAAATCATTACCATTAATTTTAACAACATGCAACTTTTCCAAAAATGTCTCAATCTCCCCTACTGAGGCTGGAATCCTTTCTAGAAGTCCTGACATCGTTATAAGTTGATCCTTCGTCTCACCATCTTCCTCCTCCTCCTAAGAGAGAACATTATATAAGCTTCCCATCTTATTCTGCGAATCTGCAGTAAGGAAATATGCAATTTTAACGGTTGGGGGAAGACCGATCAAAAGTTTTACTTTATCTGCATCTATATACAACTAATTCTATACAGATTATTTCATAATATAGATAAGAAAGGTAGTACTACCTACCTACATACATAAGATCTCATGGCTTTTCATTGTCAAAAAAAGTTTGAGATTAAAGATCTTTTGGCCCTATAAATCTATAACTATTACTTATATCGGGCTTTTATATCAAAAGTTTCAGGCTAATAAATTAATATGTTTATGCTCTTTGCTCCCATATATGTAGTACCTCATGCTCAGGCCCACGGTAAGCAGTCGCCTCCAAAATACTCTCAATCCGGTTCAGATTAGGGTTAACTTTGCAGAGTTCAAAATAAGATCCAGCCACATTGAGTACCTGCAAAATACACCAAAAAAATGCACTTGATTCCATATGCTTCTGATGAATGTTTGAAAGTTTTTTTTTTGGGCTCCAATAAAAGCACTTGGACATTCAGTAATTTGTTCATGTTATTGTATAACTTGTAAAAGAAACTCACCGGTCTTTTGACAAACTTGGCTTCATCCCCCCAAAGTTTGTCCCCAGAGGAGGCGGAGGATGTGGGCAATTCAAGATTCTCCATTAAAAGGAAAGAGTTTGATGTCTCGGTATCTTTTACTTCATAGGTAGCATCTCCAGTACAAAGAACGGCTGGATTTTTGTAAAGGTTAAAGAATGTTCATATCAAATTTGAAATGTCCAATCTCATACCATCGGTCATCTCCGTCGCCTCGAATTACCAAACTAAAAAGGTGAAGGTAAACAAAATGATTAAAAGACACAAAAAAGCCTACATGGAAAATTCCAGAAATATCAAAACCTTTGAAAAAAAACTTTAATAAAATCATGAAACTTGCCAGGACACTCTTCTGGTCACAGGAATGTGCCAGGAGGGGGTTATTGGAAATGTTCCAAACCCTCAAAAAACTTTTTTAATTCAAAATAACATTATGCGTGAAACTACCCACAAAACTGCCTACATGAGATCCATTGAATTTGAATCTTCTGGAGAGGTTCTTAACGCATACCACAAATATAAGGCCTAGATGTCTATTGTTCAAGGCCTTTCCTTTGAAATATACTACTATCTATAACGTCAATAGCCAATATTTTAATATTAAAAGTAGACCCTTCTGGGCTGACTGGCTTCGAAGGATCCAATAAAGATGCAAATGGGATTTACTGCAGGAAGCCTGCATCTTGTTAGCTACTTTTTTATGAAAATTATATTGTCTAAGGCTCTAGAACATGTCATTATGGCGTTAATCGAACCATCCTGGAGACTACCTTAATAGAAAATTGATTGTCTGCCAATGTCAATCCTAATCAAACTTTCAAAATATAGGTCTAGAAAATGACGGCAGACAAGTGTTGTTGCCTCAGCCTGTTCTGCACTCGGCTAAAAAACTTTTATTTATGATTAGAAGATTCCCAGAATCCAGTATTGCTTTTAAACTAAAGGGATCCTTGAGACTTTTTGACAATAAAAAGTTTTGGCTCTATACTCAGAAAAACAATGAATAATATACTGGAAACATGTCATTAAACCCGGAATATATCCGTACCTCTGACCAATTTGGATCGCTTCTTCGACTCCAGGCTCGAGTTCAAGTAATTTGAGTTGAGCCAAAGGAAAGTGTTCATCATAAACGAGTTCCTGGAATTAAAATAATTAATTTACATCAAAAGATATTAAATCTAGCCAAAATCTTGGGCCATAAATAAACTTATTTAATTAAATCAAATGCACATTATAAATAGAGGATTGCAATTTGCACAACGGACCGGGAAGGGTTACAGAGTACAGACCTGCGAAATGGGCAAAAGTTCGGATGGATTTAATTTGGCAATCTCCAGCATTGCCTTCACCTCATCAAGGGTCCTCATCTTTAACGACCTTGAAAAGAATAAAGTTAAAATAAATAATCCTAAGTCAAATTACTTCAGACTTTAATTAGTTTATTTAAATATGATTTAGAATTTAAATTACTAACTTTGCACAACTTTAAATGTAATTACTGCTGCACTTCATAAACTTTAAATAATTTGCTCTAAAATGTACGCCCTATATTGAATTGAGCTAATTAGATTAATTAATTAAATTATTTATAAATTAAATTATAACTTTTGTTATAATTTTTTCGTTCCCTCCTAAAATGTACAAATTCTCAAATACACAATGAAGGCATATTCTAATCTTAAGCTTCAAATAGCCCCACTAACGATAACGATGTTTTTTTGGCATGCTGCATTAATTATTAATAGTTAATTAAAGCTAATTAATTAAGCAAGATACATCTAAATTGACTGGGCCATTGGGCTTTAATGATCTTTTTTTAAAGGAAAGCATTATTTCAATATTTACCTAAAAAATATCAAAAAATTCAAAAGTTGGGGGAAGCCGAGCAAACCGTTTGACGTTTGGTCAATTTAAAATACAATACAATGCAAAGTAAATCTAGTAATATTAGGTTGTAACTTCCAAAAATACCCGTATATTTTTAACTTTTTTAAATTGCCGACAAACACGAGAGTCGAAAATGGCCTCGGTGGGAATTTTAGTAAAGATTTGAACTGATTAGCTCTTTGTTAAATTAAAGATCCTTGGTTGAAAAGAATTTGGTCAAATTGCATTACTTTCCTCGACCCATATCCATCCAATTTATGTGGGCTGGAAAAATGTTCCATTTAAATTAAATTATAAACTTTTAAAGTTTTAAGCCTTTGGGGGTAAGGCTGTTAGAGTAAAAGCAAAATACGATAGTAAGCACTTTAGCAGATACTTTAAAGTGGTATTGCTAGTAAGAATAGCCTGTAGGACTTTGAGTTCGAATTTTTAAAATAATATATTGTTCTACTACAATGGATCTGTGTCTACTGATATACATAATCATATACTCACGTGGATATTACAATATTAAAAATTTTACACGCGTCTCATTATATGCTAAAATAAAATAAAAATATAGTATTGCAGGATTAGGATAAGAATTAGAATTAGTGAATGAGACATGGAACAAAATGCGGTACAAATACAATATATGGTATAGATAGTAAATTCCCAACTCAGGATCATACATTAAAACAAATTAATGTGTCCCCATTCCGTTATTTTACGGCTTAATTACCGTGAAGGGGGTCTCCAGTCAAAATAGTTCCTCAAATGTCAAATGTTAATGAATGAAACGCCATCCTTTTTGTAGAGGATGCCCTTTTGTGCTCATAAAACACTATCCCTTAAAAAAAAGTACCTAAAATATTTTTTTATGGAAAAGTCCAATATAAAATTCACAGGATATTAGTTTAGGGCAAACAAAGGGTATATGGGTTTGGGGGGTTTGCAATCAAATCAATCTCCATTCACTATGCAGAAGCTGTCGAATCCCTAGGAGGAACATTTGTGAACTCAACTGTAGTAGCTGGAGATAACTGAAAAGTTGGTGTACTACCCCCGCTGTGTACTTAGGTGTATATTGCATTTACTATTGTATATATACCAAAATGGGCAAATCATTCTTTTTTTTTTTGAGGCAAAAACCGAAACCGAACCCATTTCATATTCACCATTTGTTTCAATGGCTCCAGCCTGGGATAGATATGGAAGAGTGAGCAAAAAGAATTGGGAAAAATGAACTAGAGTAAACTAATCATGAAAGGTCTCTCCTTTACATAGTAATACAATGGCAATTCATTTGTACTTTGTTTTGTGGAGCATTGGCTATTAAAATAATCGAAAGTGAGAGCGAAAGTGAGCAAAGTGCCCTTCTCGCCGACCCAATTCCGATCTGATAAGGACCCCCCAATTTTATTCAAGTACAAGTCCATTAATATATCGGCCGAGTCCATTTAGAACGAAAAAGCTTGGACCTTCCGGCCCAAATTAAAGCTCTTTCTTTGGTGGTAGTACAAAGTGGAGATAGTAATTTATATCAGGGTGAACTTTCCAAGTTTCTTCAATCAGTTTTCATCCAATCCGTGCTTTTTTCTTAACGGTCCGTGAACTCTCCCCTCCTTCAATCCCCTTCCTCCTTTGCCAAATCAAAAAGCGAGTTAATATTTTTTACAACTATACCTAGCTAGATACCTTCAAGGGGGGAGAGACCAAATCATCTCCCCGAGTATAAAATCTAGTATTCTAGAGGTATATTCACTTGTCCCTATAAAAGCTCCTAATGTTCTCGATACAAATTCGCTCCTAGGGTGGACTCTTCGATTTTTTTCAGCCCCTCACCCTCCTCCTCCTCCTGCTCCTCTTTAACCATTTCCCTTTGCCAGTTCCGAGTTTCGGGATGCTTTTCATCCCATGGTATATAGGGGATAATAACCGAGGGTTGTACAGACTTCTCTCCGAACTCTCTCCAACCCCCGCCCTTATATTATTATCATATTCAGAGCTATTGCCTTTTTCTATGCTTTCCGCTTTTGCCTCCCTTCCCCCCTCCTCGTCTTTTCCTCTATACAAAATCCCATTCATCCCGGTCCACTTGGCCATTCTGTAGCTCTCCTCGTTCTTTTCAACAACCCCGGGAAATAACGAGGGCCATATATACAACTTGTGAATTCTGATTTAATTCCGGCTTCAAAAGTACGGATTCCCCCGTAGATTGTACTACGAACGATACCTCCCGTTGTGCTCCACTACGATCTAATCGAAACAAGTACTAGTGCACCTTGTGTCATTGACTCTAATAGTGTAGCATATTGAATTAAAAACAAATAAATTCAATACCAGCCCCGTGTGTTTACAATACTCTCAAGTGCAATTATTTTGAGTTAGTTTTGAAAATATGCGATCTAAATTGAAACACATTTGCGCATAGAGATTGCAGTGTGATATATAAAATTGGATAAATTCTAGGTAGTTTTTAAAATATATATCGTAGGTATAACCGTATAAGTTATATATTGAAGTGGCACAACATGTGAAATCCTAAGTTCTTTTAAAGCTACACCTTCTCGGATTTGAATACAGAATCTCCGAATCCCCAGCTTTTTACTACGCGTATTATAAAGTATAAACTCTAGCAATCGATATAGAGTAAAAGGAGTAAAGCGGGAGAAAGTGGAACATTATATCAATAGGCAGTTTACAATTATATAGTTCATACTTTGTAGGAGTAGTAGTAGGAGTAAAGATAGAAAGATTTTATCGATCGGGATCTGCTGAGAATTGGAGGCAAATTTGACCAACTTTCTCCTCCGAGGAGCTCCTCAATACTGCCAAACCCACTCTCCACAGCCATTCTTTTGTTATAAATAATTATCTCGGAGAGTGCAGCGAGTGAAATAAAGAGTTTTGACGAGCTGCATTGTCAATTATTTATCTAATAAGCACTTATAAACTTGTTTGAGTCGGATTTTGGAACGCAAACGTGGGGGTGGACACTTGAAAAAGAAAAGTGAAAGTGATTGCACGTTCAAGTAAAAGCACGTGATCAGCTTGTCCATCACTTTTAATTATCTCGTTCAATCACACTTAAATAACCATTAAAGGAAAGTGTTCAAACTCGTTAAATTTTCAATATCCCCCCACGGAGAATTTAAAATAAAGATTTGCAGAGAAATGGAATTGTTTTCAGTTCCAGACATTTGTGCAGTTATCAATCCTCATTATATTTCAATCTCATCCATTGATTGAATTGCAATGTTCAGGCGTGGCGTCCAGAGTGAAATTAATGTAATCTGTCAATTGAGATGTAATGCCTGAGAATGAGAGTGCACTCATCCTCCTCCTCCTTCTCTCCCTGGTCATCTTTACGGATCAGTCCACACAGGGGGCACAAGGAGATCATGGTCAGTTGCGCTAATTAATTAATTTGCATGTTTTATAATGAAATTGCATGATATTTCATTATTTGATATGATATTTTGCAGTGGTACATGAGATCCTAGCGTGTTGTCATCACCATATCCGGTTAAGATGCCCGGCTGGACAAGCTGGAAAGGTCCCCGATTCGGAGAATATTATTGACCCGAATGACCAAGGTCATGGACAGCGGATTGCCATAATTTCTGCGAGGTATGTCCTCGAGAAAGGGGAGAGGACACGAGATTTCCACCAAGACCCACTTCATTCCTCCAAGCGAGACTCGAATGCTATTTCGTGAGTGTGACTGTGCACTAATCTAATCTCTTTTTTACTTTTATGACCTAGTTTTACTACCTTTCTTATCTCTAGACTATGGGATATGGACGTCAAGTTCGCTCCTCAATTCACCCGAGCTCATCAACATGGGCAAGATTTCCCAGATCTCAATACTCCGGATTGGATGCGAATTGACAATGAAGCTTATGTTTTTACGGCAAATAATGGGTTTAAACTTCAATCCAAGTTCAAGGCACAGAATCCTCCAATTTCACTTCAGGATGCCATACTTGGAGGAAAAGCTGGCCTGAATTTTACAACTAGAAGGCAACTCCACCTCCCTGGTCCTCTCAATGATTCCGAATTTATAAATAAAGAGAGTATATGGAAGGAACCCCTATTTAAATTAGCTCCAAATTCTCTCAAGGAAAAAGGAGAGCCATTAAAGTCACCCTGCACCTCGTACTCGACACTTAATTATGGCCCTGATAGACAAATTGGTGTAAGGAGGAAGAAATCCGGGCTTGGAGTCGGAGGGTCCCCTCCCGAGTGGAAAACACAATTCCCAAAAAAGCCACAATGGGACTATAAAGATCTCCGTTCAGTATTCAATCACAGGTAATTGATGATATTTTTCTATCTGTCAGTATTGCCCTATTTAGGGATGAAACTGCATAAAGAATCCTTTTAGTCTCGGACCTGGAGATTTAAAATTTAAATCCTGCTTGCACACAATCATAAAATCGGCTTAGCCAGATACATATAATATTATCCGTATCATATTGACCATCGTCCATGATTCATGATTAAACTCTGTAAAATTGGACAAATGGATGCAAGTTCTTGCTTAGGGATTACGGATATAATTCATCAATATTCCAAAGAACCCGGGCATAAAAAGGGTTTAGTTTTGGAGAAAATACTTTAAACAAATACCCATTTGAAATAATACATCAAACGAAGGATTATCTTAATACAATTTATCTGTGTGATATCATTGCATCTGTCCTATCTTTTGTATCCTATTACCTAGTACTCAATCTCATTCTACATACTAATAATATTATCGATGTCCGTAAAAAATAGGGTCAACTTTTTTTCAATTGCATGAAGGTGGGTCAGGATTCTGGAAATCTATCTTTACTTTTGGGACAGTTGGCCTAATTTCTTGGAGTAGTTTCAACTGGAATGTCCCTCCTTTGATTTGTGAAAATTCAACGTAGCGTACCTATGTATTAGGCTATTACTATAATACATACTGCCTACCTATAATACTGTACCACCTTACTAGTCTCGGACATCAAGGACTCAGCTGGCAGAAGTGCCTGAGAAGAAATTCCGGAGTTTGTTTGATGTTTCTTCAGATAACAAACATTTAGTTGAGTTGATCCTTTAAAACAATCCAAACTTTGGAGTTTATTTTGTCGAATTAAATGAAGCGGATTTAAAAAAGTTTTTGCACACTCCAAAGGCTTATATACCTAATACATGTTAGAATATCGGTAGGTATACTGCTTTAAAGGTTTGAAGGACTATTTCTCTTAGGCCTATCATTGATTCATTACTACGTATTATTTTAAATTACGATAGATAGCTAGAACTAGATATTTCATACTTAAATGCTAATTCTGATTCTCTTCAGCTAAAAATTTGCTTCGTATTACAGATAGTTAATTGGGCCTAATATTTTGCTAGATAAAAGAGTCCTAGAGCTGAATATACATTTAGATTCAGAATCTCGTGCATACTTATTGTCCACATAAAATTTCACTCGGTCGATTAAGTCTTGAATCTTTTGAGGGGATCAAATCGGGTCCTCCTAGGGACCTAGTCCCAAGGATAAGTCAAATCTCGCTCTAAAGAATACAGTTTGGAAAGTTTTGAATTTATAATCCCTGATTCATCTGTATGCAAATCAGGGATTTGGTTAGAGTTATTATTCTTGAGACTTATTACATTTCCTCCTTTAAAGATATACATCAACTAGTTACGAGTACAAGGAACGAGCTGGTGCTGTAAAGACCAAGTTTAATTTACTTAAATAGGGCTTCCCAAATAAGACAGTATTTTAGCAAGCCAGGGATAAATCAAGTCTCTCGTAATTTGAATCTACTTATAGAGGAGGAACCTAGTAAATTTCAAGAGGTACTTGAAAAGAAAGAGGGAGAGTTAGTGTATACGGATACTCTAAGAAAAAAACCCAGGAATTCAGGTTCTAAATAAACCGAGACATTGTTGAGCCCCTTTTTTACCGGGTTTACCGCTGGGATCTCGAGAGATGCCGAGGATGGAAGCAAACAACTGTGCAATTTTTCATCCCCAAGTTGGGATGAGCCTAACTTGCAATGATCCTCGGATTAGATTATCTGAAAGTCTCTCTGGAAGAGTCCTATCTCTCCCCCTCATCTCACAACTCATGCCAGAAGTAAATTATTATTGTGAAACTCAAGCAGGCATTTCAAAAGAGGTTGGCTGGAGCAATTCATAAATATATTTATGTATTTTTTCGGTGGGAC
>JAAZTK010001669.1:0-13233 GCA_036507255.1 Megalothorax incertus
CCCCCCCCCTAACCTAAGTGGGGAAGTGACTGGTTACAATTTATTACAGCAATTTGTGAAAATTCATAAAAAGTTGGAAAAACACATGTTAAAATTCCATAAGAAATCAGATTTTTGGAAAGTCATAACTTTTGACAGGGTAGTCGCCGACGAAAAATAATTGCATATTCGGACTCCCCATGGCCTAATTAGTCAGAAGCTGTGCTCAGAATTTGAAGATTAGCTTGTGCCGGTATTCTTAAATTTTACTAAAAAAATGAAGAATTTTCAAATTATTCGAAAAATTGAACCTGGTTGGGCAACCCTACCACCTCTAGCTTCTTTGCAAAGACAACACCACCAAATTAGGATGCCGGTGACAACCCCCGCAATGATTAAAAGGACAAGAACAATGACCACGATGATAACCACCTCCATTTTTGTGTCAAATTATGTGAACGAAAGTGGTGTAATTGATTTGTTTGATAAAACGTTTTATTTTCGTTTTTCCCAACGTGGCGCCTTTTTTCAAATCATTTTCTCAATTTTCCCATTTTCTCGATTTCTTCGAAAAAAAACATTTCTAGTTTATATTTTTGACAAATCAAGGTCAAGGTCAGGTCAAAATCTTTATTTTTTGTGTAAAAAAATTGTTGAAAAATCATGAACTCTGGAGAACCCGTCCAAGGCCCTTCGTGGAGGACCCATCAACCGTTGACACCTCCAAATACCCCACCCGAAGATGATGGAAGAAGGCCATCAATCACCACCACCGAAATTGAGGATGCCATCGTGTACAATCCTCAGTGATCTCACCACAGGTCAAACACCAACCCTTTCAACTGGTGACGGCCCCTCTCAATTTACATCTCTACCTACAAATGAGCGTCTCTGCCGTCTCGTCCTCCTGATGGCCAAAGTCCACGAACTTGTCACTTTTGGACGTTATTCTACGATCCGTGACCTCTACTATGAAAATACAGAGGTTTTTGGATCCCAAGCAAATTTAGTCCAGCTAATTAACACACTTTGTCGTCTCCTCAAAGTAAGTATTTTAAAATAAATTAAATTAATTTTATAATTTTAAAATGATTGTTTTTTAAAGGTACCACGAGAGGCATTGAATCTGGAGGCATCTGCCAAGGGTCTTATTGCAGGGGACCTAACCTTTGTGTCATCCGCTGGGGAGGTCAACGTTTCACAATACCCTGGAGGAATGCTTATCCCCTCAAAAATTAAAGGTACAGCAGATTATATTATTAATTAATTAAAGGAATTGCAATTAATTCCATTTTTGTAGCCTTCACAGAATTTCGAACCCAAGCACGCTTTGTTCTCGTTGTTGAAAAGGATGCAGTTTTTCAAAAGCTTCTCGAGGAGACTTGTTTTGACCCCGTGGACGGCTTTGGTCCAGCCATTCTTGTCACAGGTTCCCCAAATTAATGTAAAAACAATAAAAAACAATTAAAAATTGATTTTTTCTATCAATTCAAGGCAAAGGATACCCTGACATGGCGTCTCGTGAGCTCCTCTCTCTCTTCGCCTCCAAATTAGCCCTACCTATATTCATTCTGGTTGATTCAAACCCTTATGGAGCTGAAATTGCAATGGTAATCAAATGGGGATCAATAGGACAAGCGAGGCTGTCGAGGAGCACTGGCGTTGATGTGTCCAGATATACTGTACCCGACCTAATTTGGATTGGACTTCATTCGGAAGAGATTGAATCACTTAATCTTTCCGAGCATGGAGTTCCAATGAGCCAACGGGACACAAGGAAGGTGCAAATCTTACAAGATCGAGTGGCTGTAAGTGTAGTAATTTGGAAAAATTTAAAATAATACTTTTTTATTTAAAAAAACAGAAAAAAGGGGATCGAGAGTGGGTGGAACGCCTGAGTCAAATGGAAAGATGCGGTCTTAAAGTGGAGATTGAGGCAGTGTCAGCTCAAGGGAGGGGGTTCCTAACAAGGATGATAATTAGCAGAATCCGAACGATTCGACCTGATCTATTCCCTTAAATTTTATAAATTCTCGTTTTTTACATGATAGTTAAAATTGCGTTTTTAAAAATTATCTTTTTTATAAATCTTTAATCTTTTTATTCCTTTGTAAAAAAAGATGATTACAATTTAAAGTAATTTAATTGTACATGTATTTTTAATTTACAATAAATCGTGTTTTTTCTGTGATTAACAATTTTAATTTTTAATTAATTATTAATGTGGGAGTAGTAGTACAATAATAGATATTTCAATGCTTTCAATTACATTATTAGGGTAGGTAGTATATATAAATTATAGGACTTTTGAATTAAATTAAATTTTAATTAATATTTCAATACTATATGTATTGATGATTAACGATTTAATTATTAATTTTATTATTACATGTAAAGTTTAGGGTATTTATTATTAATCAGTGAAAAATAGGATTTTAATCCTCCTCGGTGTATTCAAATGGTTCAGGGGCCTGGTAAAAACAAAAGAAAGTCCGTGAGTTTACAAAATTTTAGGAATTTTTAACCTAAAATCAATAATAATTTTTTAAATACATACCTCTGGCTCTTCACCTTCCTCCTCTTCCTTCACAGGGCCACACGCTATTTAAAAAAAGGTTAAATTGCATTTAAAAACCTCCAAAAATTAATAAATCATATAAAACTCACCTGCTACAGGTTGAACAAGATCAATAGGATCATCTGGGTTCTCATCCTTTACAAGTATAATCCCTCCAGTATTCACATTCTTCACTCCGCTCCATCGTGGATCATTCAACTCCATATACCGCAGCTATAAATAATTATTTAAATAATAAAAATTACTTTTTTGTCAATAATTCGGTCCAAAGACTCTAAAAATTCTTATGAATTATTGTAATATCTCACCTGCTGCTTCATAACTCGAGCTGGATTCTTAAGCATTTCAAAGGTAGGCTCAGGCTCATCCTTTTTAACCGTCACCACCTCCTTTTCCTTTTCTCCAACCTCCTCCTTCTCTTTAACCTCCTCATCCACCTCCATTGACTCTCCCTTCTCCAACCCTTTAGCCTTTGCTTTCTCTGCTTCACGCCTCTTTGCTTTTGCCGTTACGGATAGGATAGCGGTTGCAACCCTTTCTTTCTCCTCCTTTTTGGCAACTTCAAGGGGTGGAGGATAAGCAAATGTTGATGGCCTTGCATTAGATTTAAATTCTAGAACAGGCATTTGAAGTTGTTTATTGACAGCAATAAGAGCCGTAGGTGCAAAGGAGAGTCCAAGACATAGGGACATTGGGAACCAATACCAATAATGTGTAAAAAGGAGCATCCCAACAGCCCCTTGTAACCAAACATGTCCAGTCCTTGAGCTCAGGGTGACAGTTACATTCCTCCCTCCAGCATCAATTATCCCTTGTGCAAGGATAGCACCAAACTTGGCCATAACATCATCATGTTTATCATTGAGTACTTTACTATAAAGAGCTCGGAAATCCTTTACTTTAGGACAAAGTGCTTCAGTTTGTTGTATAAGAAGCATTGCAGATGCTATGAGAGCTCCCTGCCTTACATAATTCACTGGATCCTGTGTTAGGGGCTCAATTAGAGCAAGTGCTTCTTTACTTCCGCTCCCAGCACATGCAATCCCAATTGCAAGGGCAGCTCCATATCGTACATGAGGATTATAACTTTCTGCAAGGAGTGAGACAACGGATGGTACTTGTTCTGGGGTACGAAACATGAGGAATCCAAGCCCAATCACAGCAGCACGACGTACATCATCATTTACATCAGAGACAGCCACTTTAAGAAGGGTTTGAATAGCAGAATTGGCTGCAGTTCCACAATATGCCATTGCAACTAAATTAAATAACATTAAAATTAGAAACTTTCATCATTTTAATTTTTTATCGTATAAAAGTATAGGGACTCTTACCGCTAAGGACGCCAGCCCTACGCAAAAGTGCATCCTTATCCTTTAGAAGCATCTCAATTGTTCCATCAGCAGATTCTAGCCTTCCAAACATTGTAAGTGAGATCCCAAGTGCTAGACCACGTAATATCTTTTCATGTTGTGTCTCTTGAGCATACGAAATCATATCCCGGATTGCACCCTCATTATTTGAGCCAAGCATTACGAGACCCATTGCAATTCCAGCAGCTTCCCCTGTGACAGCATCATCTTGAAATAGATTCCCTTTGAGTAGTTCATAAATCTCTGGCCGTACAAGACCCATCCCAGCTAGACCAATCCCAATACATCCTCCATGTCGGATCATTTCATTTGGAGCTTCCTAATCCGCCAAAAAATAAATGAAATAAATGAAAAAAAGGTTCTAAATTTTTATGATTAAGAATTAGGAAATTACCCTAAGTTGTTGCATGAGATAGTCAAGGATTGCAGCCCCATGATTTGCATGAATCAATCCCAAAGCATAAAGTGCACCTCCCTCTGAATAACCAGAGCTCGCCCCCGATTCTCTTGGCAGGTATGACTCCATTAGTCGCAGTGCCTCCTTCTCATGACCTCGATGAATTACACCAAGGCTTGCAGTTGCAGTCAATTTAGCCCAATTTGTAGCACGTGCCAACCAATCAAGATTCTCACGAAGAAATTGATCTGATGTTGTACCAGAATGCATAAAAGAATTGGCTACAACCGTACCTATTAAAAAAAAGATTATAATTAGGATTTAAAGCTTTAAGAATAGGTATAATGAAACCGTACCAGTATGACAAATTGATACCCTGACTGAATCTTTAGTCTGCTTGAGGATTGTAAGGTCTGTCTTGTTGGAACGGACAAGGAATTGAAGCTGAAGCTCAATACTCACTTCACCTCCAAGGATCTTGAACATTTTCTCCCAATGTGAGAGAGTAGCAGCATCCAGTTTAGATTTAGGCTCTTCTTCTTTGATGGTAGGGATGGATGTTGCAGGTGTAGCAAATGCAGATGAGTCCTCGGTGGTAGTCCCCGCACCCGATGGTCCCTCACTACTCCCCTCCCCTCCTTTATTCTCTTTCTCCTTGGCCGGTTCGACTTTCTCAGGGGAATAAGTCACTTTTAGGATGCTTAGAATCTTTGAAATAAAATTCTGAGTCGCACTCTCATATAAATCAAATGCAATTTGATATGCCATTAGCTGGTCTGATCGTGAGAGCTTTTCTAAGAGTTTTGCAGCATTCTCTGCATCATCTAAAAAGATGAGGCATTGACACCTGTGAATTTCAAACAATTTATAAATATTTTTGTACATGAAAACTTTAAAAATAGTCACAACTTACATGTTTACATAATCAGGGGTTCGCTCATGTGAGGAATAGAGTCCAACAAGGGATCGGAGGATCTTATCTCGAAAGGTACGCTGTCCAATTAGGGTCATTGCAACACGGAAAGCATAAGCAAGCATTTCTGGCTGATTTTCAGAGAGTGCAATTGATTTTTCAAACCAATCCATCCGCCTTGTTTCAAGTGCAATCCCAAGAGCTTGCTTAAATTGTTTATCCCGTGAAATACATTGGTCAAACATTCGTGAGACGATACGTTCGAGACGTGGATCATCTGACACTGGCCTCCCTTCAGCCTTGGACACTTCCTTTGAGATATATTCATCCAGACATTTGGATAGGATCGTCTCAACATACTCATCCTTGTGGCTTGTATCAAATTTATCACCAGCACAAAGGGCAAAATTAAGCGAGTCTTCGAATGAGCCAAGATGGTAGTATACTTTGGAAGCGACGAGGGCAGCTAGTTCTCGCTGGTCATATTGATCATCTTCGTAGAGTAATTCACTAAAGAATTGGATAAACATTGATTTAAATATACAATAAGTTCAAAAAATTACATTTACGAATTACTTACATTTTGACAATTGAATCCGCAATCTCTGGCCAGAATTCATTCACAATTTGATCCAGTTTTTGAAGGGCAAACGTCTTGACCCCATACTCATCGTTCCTCCAGTAGGGAAATGACACCAGCTGGATTTGGATTGGAATGGGAATTAATTAATTTTAGCTTAATGAGTTCAAATTAAAGGGTTTTTAGATGCTTCAAATGTTTAAAATGGAAGACTATTCAGTTATCCAATTGAGAATGAAATTATGCATATTTACTATTCCTAAAATGAATATATCTTTAAAACGAGTCCATAAAATGCATTTCCTAACTCTAGAACTACAACAATAGCCTACCTACTAGTAATTGCAAAGCGGTGTATCTTTTAAATAATTTTAAATTCTTATGAATTAAAAAAACATGTACAAATTATTAAAAATTTAAAATACCACCTGAACAGTATGTAGAATGCCAGAATAATGTATTCGCTACCTACGCGTATATGCATTGGTACAGCTTAATGCAAAAACACTTGCCATTTTTTATTACGGTACAAAAGGTAAACAATTTTATTTAAGTCACTCATTATAGGAGGTATATTCTGACTAAATTCTCATTTAAATTGACCAACAATCCATTATATGATTTTAATGCAATTTAATTCTTTTTGACTTCCTCATCTATCTCATCAATAATATCTAACTCGTCACGCTCAAAGTCTACAGGATTTATTTGTGGATCATCTACTCCTCCTTCTTCATCCTCCTCCTCTTCATCATCATCTCCACCCTTTCCATACAATTCTGGGTATTGAGTAAAGCAGCCGTGCATTTCCCTAAATTGAGCATAGCAGTCACTTCCTTTTGGATCTTCTTTGCTATTTTTTTAAATGAAAAAAAATCAAATTAAAATAAGCTTTAGGAAATAAATATCTGTAATCATTTACCTATAATGAAAACATGAGAAGGCTGCTCGGAATTCAGTTCCACAAGGCCCGTGAGCTGCACCCCCCAGACAAGGACAATCCCAATTGATTTCTCCATTTGGTAGGATTGGACCCACGGTTTTAGGGTCATAATCCTCTGGTGGTTCCTCAATGTCAGACCCTTCATCCGCCGTCGTCCCTGTATTATTCTCTTCTTTTGCAGCATTAGTTGAGGCTGATGTTGAATGAGAAATGAACACTTGTTTTGGCTTTACTCCTCCTCCACCAGGTTGACGACGACCTCCACCACCTCCACCTTCTTGATAGCTCCACATTTTCTCCTCAAGTTTTGTATTTACACCTCCCATGATATGGAGTGTTTCTCAAAATTCTTATTTTGTATACACGAGGGTAAAAAATCAGTAGATGAATGCGATTTGAGTAAGTCTCTCTCTTGATCGGAGGTCAGAGATAAAACTGGCTAACAGAGACCTATGGAAGAGATAGAGGAGATCTTAGTTTGAAACTTTTAAAAATCTAATTATTTAGCAAAATATCACATTTAAATATTCTAACTAAATAATTATCGACCTCTCTACAGATCAAAATAATTTACAAATAAACTAGAATATTTCAGAGACTGATTGCTTTTAAAATACATCGATTTTAGAGTCAATTTCCTCAAAATAAACTCTTAACGCATTCATCTACTGATCTAGAAAACTATGATCTAAATCTAAATACCTTCCAAAATACATATTTTAATTAAATTGCCTTAAAAATTAATAATATTAACTAATTCTGGCAAGTTTACCTTAAATATACACTCTAAAAAAGTCTGCCTATTCACTATTGGGCCATTGGCCTATGAATTTTATGATGAAAAACTTATTTTAAATACCCAAATTCAGGTCCTACCAAAATTTGTGCAAATGCAATGCGATATGTTTTATAAAATTCTAACCAAAAAATCTAGCCCCCTACTTTTGAGCATGACCTTTGACCTTTAACTCCCTTTTCCTCCCCGAAAAATTCCTAATTTGTACAATGAAAATGTATGAAAATGAATGCTGCACTGTAGCTTAAAAATGGCCCACAATTCCAACCGGATTTTTATTGAAATTACCTGCAGAAGTAAGCACAGCCGCCATTTGACCTCAGTAATTTAAATGTGATGACCCGGATGACCTCAGTGGACGACTTTGGTTTTTTAAATTGCGATGATGAAATGTCTCAGGGAATCTCCGAGACCCAAGACAAAAATCCGATCTTTTTTTCTCCCCTGAAACGAAAAGTGATAATTTTACGACTTAAATAAACCGAGGAGGGGTGGGGAAGAGGGGCTAATTAATTAATACATTAAAAATGATTAATTACCTGAAATTTTGTGGTAAAAAATTAAAATTCCTCCAAAGCCAAGTGATTCGTGGTTCGAAGTCGCCGAAAAAATGACTACGCGAAAAAATTGTCTACAGGTCTATATTCTGAGAAGGCGGTCGGGCTCTTCAGCAAATAGCTTTGTCAGTACACTTCGAGACCCCGAACAAGTCAGACCTCTCCAACTTTTGCTCTCCCTCAGCAGCAGAAAAAAAAACAATCCCCTCCGGAGGATTTTGGATTTGACCACCGCCACCTGAGTGTATTTTTTAAATTATTAATTGTAACCGAATTCGGGGAGGGAATCGGATTTGACGTTGATTTGTAATTTTCAAGTGAGAGGACCCCTCAAAAAATACCGACAATTTTCAATTTGAGGTCAAAATAAATTCCTCTCGAGCCATCGTCACAATTCTGATGGAAAGTTAATATTTAATTGTTCGGGGGGAGCTCAATTAACAATTCATTGGAGAGTAGTTGAAGGAATCGGGGGTGGTTCCGAGTTGGGATTTGAAAAGGTGTTTTTATCCAGTGATTTTTATGTAAATTGTTTTCAACTTTGCTTTCAGCGGGTGTCGGTGAACTCTTGAGGATTTTTTAATTGGGCTAACTTGGCAGGTATTCAGTTATGAATTTTAATTGCTAAAAATGTAATTATTCAGAATTTACTAGTAATTATTCAGAATTTACTATTTAGGTGCGTAAAGTCAACCTCCCGTCATTTTGTGTCAATTTACAGGGCCATTAAAACATATTGGGGAATTTATTAGAAATAGAAGAATTTTATCAAAATAAGGGCATTGATTTTTGGGCCCGGAACAAGAGCTGTAAAGAGTGAATCAGAATCTTTAAAAAAAGCTTTTATTCGGCCGATTTTGGATTGATAAAAGACTTTATTAATGAATTTAAATACAAAAAAAGTGGGTAGGAATTTGCAATTTAGAGGCAAAAGGGTTTCTTTTTAGGATGGAGCCATTTGAAGCTGATTTTGGGGTCGCTCTGGGCGTCAGTTTTAAACTCTTTCAAAAAATCCATCCTTCCAACCTACCTATGTCCGTACAAATCTATTTTGAAGGAACCTTTTTAAAGCTTTTTCGTGGAATTATTATTTTAAAATGACCCCTTATTCAAAAAGGTTTGTTTAATAATAATCATTTCTTTTTCGAGAGCACTTGCCCATTGAATTATGAATTTATGATTGATTTAAGGCTCGGAATAGAGTTTATCAGTTTTAAAATATGATATTAGAAAGTTCCATGTGGTCTAGCCAAGTTTAAAAAGTTTGTTAATTAATATATTATGTTAATTTTGAATTTGCAGAGTTCCATCCATCCAAATTGGACCTAGGAATATTTTGAAGATTTCAAGATCATCGGAGGAACCCCCAAACACTGTTAAGATGGCTGGGAGAAAGAAGAAAAGATCAAAAGAAGGAGGAGGACTGTTGGATTGATCACTAAATCTATGATAGGAAAAGAAAGAATATAAGGATCAGAATTGAAACTTTTAAAAAATCGCCCTCGTTCTCAATATCTCCCTGTGCAGTGTCAGTGTGTAAAAAAATATAGGACTTGAGAAAAAGTAAAGATGAAATCGATAAGATTTTTTGAGTGCTCCTTCTCTGAAAAATAGATATTCTTTGTGTCCTTCCTTCCTCCTCCTCCTCCTTGACTGACTCTTGGAATTTGAACGAATGACGAACATCCTCACTTCAAGTTATATCCCATATTATTTGAATTATAATTTTTCTGGATCCCCCATTTGTATTTTTACTACTCCAATCTTTGAATATCTTCAATCAACAACAGTTAATGGTAAGTTACAACCAATATTTACATTTCATTTCTTTAATTATTTGTGCTTTGACCCTTTTTATCGTAGTAGGATGAAGTAAAGATGGATAGACCGTAGATTATTTGGAGAATTGTGCTAATACCCTTTAATTAGGGAATTTCTCTTTAAATTGAAGAGTTTTGAAATTTCATAAATAGATCAGATTTGTAATAGGGGTCGTCGTTTCGGGACTTGAGAAGATTACTAGACAAACAGACAATAAGAATCGATATTATAATACTGGAAGGAATAAGGGGGTATTTGAATTATACTATAATACTTACTAGGCTAGATAAGTTTAGAGTTTGTTAAGGGAAGGGATAAGAAATGCCTCAAGCTAGCTGGATCTGGAATTATATATTTTCAGAGTGCATAGCTCTGGGAAGAAGACGGGAGGGCAATAATTTGAGTATATTGCAGAGATATAGGGGGGTTATACCCAGTCATACTTATGGTTCTCTGGCTGGTCTAGGCTTCGGAGTGCAACCTTTTCAAAACTAATACCTTGTAATACAACCTTATATTTATATATATACGTATACCCTCAATTGGACCCTATTCGTATTTTTTTTTGCTGCCCTTTCTTTTTCAGGCCAAAGAAGGCCCGAAGAACCCTGAACAAGTTGAGGGAACTTAAGAAAAGTCTCAAGTTGGGCTAGCCTCCAGCAAGTTAACTTGCATTAAAAGTTTAAAATTTTCAACTTGATTTTTAAAAATTGATTTGGCTCAGGATCAGCCAATGCCCTTTGGAGGGGCTAATATTAATAACAATTTACGATATTTAACGATATTTATTTAGCCTTTCCCTAACTTTAACTTAATTTAACAGTGCAATTTGGATCTTTTTTCTGATGGATTTGAAGCTTTTGCAATAGATGACAATTGTATCGTAGAATATTAAAACTGTTTAGAACCCTTTAAGCTCCAGCAGAAAAACAGTGTTCAAGCTTACGGTAATACTACTACTAATATAGGGCCGAGTTTTGTGAGTTTGCTCTTTTACAACCTTTATATATACGAGTATATCGGCCCTTTATTATCCTTTGTGCCACCTTACTTGGAGCTCTCTGAGAATTCATTCCCCCCTTCTTCTTCTTCTTCTCGTTCAGCCTGCGAATGCCATTGCTTGAACCTTGAGAGCACCAGGATCCATTCCAATCTCCCCTCTCGTTTAATCTCATCTTGTTTCTGCTTGCTAGTGGAGTTGACCCATTTCTCCATTTTCATTTAAAAACTATTTATTAAAGTTCCACCCACCCGGGATTTAAAATTTCTCATTTTAGATGGAAATATTTGTAAAAATATGTATTTATTGAATATATGTAATACAGTAGAAGATGCGGGGTGTGTATAAATTTAAAAAAAATTGTTACAAAAGGATCCAATTAGCTTCTCGTGCCCATCTTTATAATATGCTTGGATTAGATAACCCAAAATCAGGATCAATGGCTCGTACTTTATCCCGTTTTATGATTTAATTTACATAATTGAATTTATCATGAGGTAAATGGTCAAAAGTTTGAAATTAAACCCTTTGATAAGATTTTAATTTGGATGAGGTAGACCGTAGACCTTATGCAGGCTGGGGTCCTGGATCGTTTGAGCTTTTTTTTAAATTTAAAAGACCAGGTTAAACCTTAAATCAGGCCTATTCGTTTCAATCCATCAAGGAGTATTTAATTAATTAATTAAACGTTAAATTGTAAGATTGAATGAGACTTCCAGACTCAACTAAAACTCATTATAGTCTTGGTCTCTGCTTTCAATTTCAATTTTTTAACCCTCAATGTTTTAATTTTATTAGCTTGGACTTTATCTATACTTTTTAAAACATTTTGGGGCTCTGTCGTGGAAGTAATACCTAAATTTTCTTTGGTTGTATTCAACTATTTAACGTGTGGATTTAATCCGAAACTCGTTAAAAAACAAGTCATATTTTAATAAAATTCAATGTACAATGTATAGATAAAAGCTCGTGTGTCGAAAGTCTCCTTTGCGACTTTACGGAGCTTTTATTGGATTTTTTTCAATCCTTTTTAAATGGGTAAATTTGTATTGGTTAAAAATTGGACAAAATGAACTTATTGTATTCATCCTCAGTATTTGTAATGGGTGCAGAATGGTGTTTGTGTATTTTTACAATACCTAGATAGGTAGGGGATAGAGATACGAGTGATGTCACAATGTGTTAATGATAATACAAATAGTGAAGGAGAGAGAGAGAGAGTCAGAGAGGATGGTGGGATTTGCATGCATGCAAAATGGATAATGGTTTACTACTTCCAGTTCTGCAGTTAAAAATGGCTCGAGAGGTATATATGCAGTAAGTCTGTATATAATAAAGGGAGGGCTTTTGGAATTGACGCGACCTTGGGGCTCCTCGAGCTTGAGTCTTTGCAAGTTCAAAAAACTCGTAATTACGCGTTTTTTTTTCTTCTTCTCATATTTGAATTTGATGCTCATTCCCCATTGAAAAATATCCTTTTTTTCATGATAGGATTTAATTTGAGAAAGAGGATATTTTTGAAATATTTGAATTTTGAATTAATTTTAATTAAATTGATTGATGACGTGAGGTGTAGGGCATATACTCGTATATTTCTTTTTTGGCATGCAGATGGATCGCTTATATAATTGCAATAGATTCATATATTGTAGGTTCCAAAGGACTCAGGAGTTATTGAGGATCTTGCATAATTTAACCTTATCCACTCTCTTTCCATTAATGTAGTTATACATTCCTCTTTTTGCTCTGAATGGGAAGGTTTGGATTGAGAAATTAGTATTCATTATAAGTAGAAGTAGAAGGCTATTTTTACGATTTTAAAATTTAAAATTATAATTTAAATGCAATTTGATATTTACTGATTTCTTAGTTAAAGAGTCTTGTTGTAATACCTTATAAATATATGCTTTAATTTCCAAGTTCTGGGAAATGAGTTACGCTTTTTCCTATCTTTCTCTCTCTCAGATACGGGTTTTTATTTGTCTCAATCCAACTAAAAACTCCCTTTGAGAATTGTTTCATAGAAGACCCAGAGAGAGATGGGTTGTTGGCTGAGTTTTGTCCTCAGAAATAATTCTCCTCTTTAGAGTGCGAGGAAGGGTAAAAATAGTTATATTTGCTCTATAGGGGATTGTAGTACTAGTAGGTAGGGAGTGAGTGAGGGCTGCGGAGAGTTAGAGAGAGTCTGGGGTGATTCAGAATTCAGGCTGGGCTCAGTGCGGGTTGAGCCGTAGGAGAGGCGAGGAGGTCCCGGCTTTTCCGAGAGCTCCTTTATTTATTGATTATCGCTCCCTTC
>JAAZTK010001670.1:0-13226 GCA_036507255.1 Megalothorax incertus
GTAGATATGATCGGGATCCGCCAAGGGAGACGGAATTTATCGGGGAGATCTCCGTGTCGCCAGAATTTGAATTGAAGAATGGTACACAGGGTCTTTTATATTATGGAAAACTGCCTGTCTCCGTATAGATCCCTTTTTTCCCTCGTACTACTATACATGTGATAATAAAGAAAGTCAATAGGATCAATACGAGGTACAATCCATCTAAAAAAGTTTCTATTCCACTCGCTTCATGGCATTTTTATTCGGGGTTATTGAGGGAGAATATCTAATCTTGATCAATAAGAACATCTCACATGGCATAGGCAATTTTTATATCCTCTAAGGCTTTAATCTAATAAATATAATCTACTAGCTACAGATATGCTCGTACGAGTGGGTTCTTAATTAGAAATCATAAATCAATAAATTGGATATCATATGAGCTGAACTTTATGCTTGGGGGAATTAGATCATCTAAAATGATGAAAAAAAGGCGGAAATGATTAACTTCATTATAATATCTAGTAGAATATTACTCGCATAAATGAGGGGGAATAGGTACTAAGAGAAATCGTAATAAAAAGGCATCCAAACTTTCTCCACTTTCACCGAAAAATTTTCCCCGTGAATATGTAGGTATGCTCCTGAGTATGAGCAAGGAAAAAAAATAGAGAGAAAAAGTTTCAAAGATGTTTTAAATTCTCCAACCTCCCCAAACTAATAATGGACTTAAGGTACTTTGGGAGTAGTCGTAGTACTACTCTAACGGATAAACTCATCTGAATTCAGGAAAGAATGTGAAAAGTTCATATGCCTTTTAATATCTATATTTCTATCTCTTACGTACTTGGTCGTATCCAAAACATGGAGTTGTTTATGTCATTAACTTTCTAATAATATTCTATTACTCTATCAAGAGAACTCATTAAAAAAAGATGCTCTAAATATGATTTGTTATTGAATTTAACAAGATTTCATCCAAGCTATCCAAGCCATAAGTAAATGATCAAATTTCTAAATTGAATTACCTCTTTATGAGCCGCCATCTGATAAAGACTACGACCTTTCTAATTTTAAAAAACCTATTTGTGTAAATACTTACTCTGTAAAACCCACTACATTTTATCGGGCAAGACTTTATGTACACTTTTACTTCTTTATGTGAACTTGCACATTATGCTACTACAGTTTAACCTATCTCGTATACAGGTATAGTGTAGGTAGTATTACGTATAGCTAATTCTCAAAATCCACAGTATCAATGCCCAGATCAAGTTAAAGTTGAGGGCTTTGGGTAAAAGGGCTGGGGACTAGCTGGAGATGGCAAGGAGTCGAGTCAAGTCGAGGTGAAAGTGATTTAATTTACTCTAATGGCCCTGCTCGACTACTCTGCAAATGTTTTCCATACATATTTTGAAAAGAAGCTGTTCTTTGAGGTGGTTTTTACTTTTTGCTCATTTTGCTTTGAATCGAGGCTAGGGATTTCATCGGCCTAAAGAGAGATCAAGGTCTACCCATTCATGGGATTCATGGGATAGGTAGGCAAGTACAATGAGAGATGGATAGGAATTCTTCGGAGACATTTGCCTCAAAGACCTCTAGTTACTTGCTCCTAGCTTACAGATCTATAGGCAACTCTACCTTTAATATCCATAATATGGATTCCTTTATATCAGAGTAGGTATACTTTTACGTGATAACAATTTCGGAAAGAATGACGTCAATTTCAAGGGATTATTCTACTCGTAAATCACTTTAAGGGAAAGCTATCTAAATCACAGTACTCATATTCGTACAGTGTACCTACCTCCAATTCTATCATAGGTACTACATTCTACAATTTGTATTATGATTATATTTTATGTAAAAAAAAGTTAGCTTTAATTAAGCGTTTAAATCTATCTAAATTAACGATTAGAGTTAATCTTGAATTACTCGTATTGTAAAGCAATTTTTTAATTAAAAAAATATATTAAATTCATACCAAATTTCGACTAATTACACCAGCATGCATTCCGTCAAGTGAGGTAGAAGAGTATTGGCTTTGGCAATCTAACGGTTCTACTACTTCTTTTAAATTTGGTTTATAAAGCTTCCTACTCATTCATTAAGGAATTATTTTATCCAATTCTTAGGCTCTTATCACACGCACTGATCCCCCCTTCTCGATGATTGTCGTGTACCGAACCGTGTGGGTCGCAAAATTGAAAACTCGTTTCACAAAACACTTTCCCCCCAAAAAATATTAGGATTATTATTAATAGAATTGGTCAGATTTCTATTAAAAAATTCAAATTTTAGATACTGAAAGAATTGGTTAAAGTTTAATTAATTGGGGAATTTTTTAAATGGAGAATTTCAGAAATTTTTAATTAGAAAAAAGATGATTGTATCAGAAGTGGCATTGGGTTGTTTCACGGTAGGACGGAATTAGTTTGTAGTAGGTATATAATTTGTAATCAAAATAAATGTTTTATTTTGGTGCAGGAATTGGGGTAAAACTCGAGTAGCTTTTACGGGGTATTTGTGCCTCTGAATTCACTCTCCTTTGTTACGAGTGTATTTTAGCAAGTCCAAGATCTGAAAATGTATAGGAAAAAATGTCCGAGGGGTTAACCAGGTGTATTGCAATTCGATGGGGGAAAGCTCGCAATCATTTCTCTTTTTTGAAATTTTTTAGGGATAGGAAATACATAGAAAGAATTTAGAAATTACAGAGAAAGATTTTGTGAAATAGAAAGATAGAGATACGAATAAAAGGCGAAGAAAGTAATGCAGTTTAACATATTTTGGAGAAAGTAGTAGTTCAAACACAGCTCTAACAAATTACTTACATTTCAAAAGCTTCAATTCAATGAGAAATACTCAAGCAAATGAAGCACTTAATTGAGCGGTTTTCCTTGATAATGCATAATTGATCAAAGAGATATTACATTTATACACTACAATGATTGAGATGCTTTCTTCTTGCTCTGACAGGCCTTACATTTATGCAAAGTAATACTAAATGGCACATGAACAAAGTACAATAGTTTTTTATACACAAATTTCTCAATCAAAGGATTCAAATTTGAATATGTAATGGACTATTAATGAAAATCAATTGAATAGATTGAAAAAAAGATGGACAGCAATTGTTTGTGAAGTATATTGTAATAATTTGGGATAGATTGATAAGACAGCTACAAATTATCTTTCAAAAGTTTTATTGCCCCTCTGAACTACCTACTAGATACTTTCCCCACTCTTTTATTCTCTCCGTAATTGCTCAAAATGGACTGATTTGAATTTGATTGATGGAATACATTAGAGAATATTGAGGTGGACGCAACAGGAAGAGACTTAAGGTACACGTAACTCTGTAGGTAGGTAGGTACTACACTTTGTAATGGCGATTGAATGAAGACTGACAAATATGAATAGGAGAAAGCAGCTCCTACCCTCAATTCAGAGTTTGAATTTCAGACAAAGAGATTCAATTTGTATTGTATGGTAGAATGGAATATGGATACCCAACCATTGAAAATGCCTTTTAATATACAGAGATACATTTGGTGGAAATAGAACAAGATTTTGAGGCAGAGTTGCTCAAACAGACTTCAGATCACTCCCCGTTTCGAATAAAATGATCGCCAGAATGGCCCAAGTTTGAAGTTGCGGGTGACATAAGCAAGGCAGAAGCGGAGAAAGCGAGTGTAACCGGGTAATATCAACCTTTTATAAAGAGTAGATTGAATGTGAACTATTGAAGCGGAAGAGGATTCGTGTTGAAGCGAAATAAAAGGCGAAACAGATGAAAAAACCAGGCATTGCCCAAAATATGTGAAAAATTTTATTTTGTCCATATGGCCGTGCTTGTATTACTGACATTCTCGTCAAATATTGTATTAGGACATAAACGGAAATTGAATTTGTGAAGGGCTTGAAGGGCTTGATGATTGTCTAACTATTTTTAGGTCAATCTATTGAAATTGGCAGCTCAGTATAGGTAGAATATCATATTAAAAGCTTAATAGGAACTCTAATATTTGCTCTAAATCTTGAAATTCTAAAAAGCTTTTTAATGACGGAATTTTTTAAAATGTTTTGATAAACTCGTCATTGGTTTGCTTTAATTATTATTACAATCTGCTCGGATCCCATACGAATATCCACTTCTCATTTCTCAATGGGATTATAGGCTCTTTTTGTGTGAAGAGAAAGTTTGCTTTCACTTAGCCAAGATATCATTTCTTTTCATTTCTTATCTATCGAACTTTTGGGCATTGTACTACTCCGATAAGCCGAATAAGGCTTAGGTATTGATATATCTCATAGGGGAGAAACGGCCGATTTGATCATCATAATTGTTTCATGAATGGGCCAATACAGAACTAGAATGAAGATATCGTTACCCATATTGCCCTGAGTGAACCTTTCTTCAGACTTTCTCCGTAACTCAGCCCCATTCTCTTTGTTTGACGAGTTGTGAATAGAAATTGGAGGAGAAGAGATTCTGAGGGAAAGTGAAAGGGTTTTAAGGGGAATGGAGGAGGGGGCGTTATCAGATCCATATGCATGTTAGTTCGGTTTCGCTTCTTTTCAAAAGTTATCATCAAAACTTTATAACTATTATGAGAAAAGTTTCAATGATTCAGCCAAAGCTGAAACTCTGACTCATACTGGCTCTGATTCTGCCACCACTACATCTCTACTCGGTCCAGTAACTTTAATAAACAGAAATTTAAGGGCCAGCAGATCCAAAATATGAGCAATTGAGCCTCAGAGATCCGAATTACTTTCCACATATTTAATGCACAAAATGGGATTTCTGGAGAATGTCGAAAAAAATAGGTCTTATCCTTAAATTCTAATAAAAGATTATACCGCGTATTATTATGAATAGGAGTATGATAACATGGGCATTTATACGGAAGTAATACGAATATGATTAGAATATAAACGATGATTGATTGCATATGAATTCCGGGAAGAAATCTCGATCTGACTAAAACCACAGATTATCATATGATTTAATCGCTCTACTTTCCTCAAGGAGGATCGATATAAAAGTTTGATGTAATTGATTTCCTCCAGATCAAAGCTTTTTATTATTTGGGGGGAAAGTTTCAAGGAGGAGTTGAATATTATCTACAAGGTCTCGCGTGGAGTATATCCGCTGCTACATTATTCAAATGTATTCACAATTTCATATTGATGTGTGTGGGAGTAAAAAAGAAAAAAAAGTTGGAGAGCTTTGGCCAACTTTTACATTCGAAACATGTGGATATTTATTTCTTTTGGATTTATTAGCAAACACCCGAATAAATCACATTTTGAGGGTAAATAATACATAAGAAATAAGAAATTTTTTCTACAAAGTCGAGTGAATATACTAGCTAGAGTTATATGGTATCCTGCATTTAATCCTCCACATAAAATTATGGAGGAATCCAATAAAAAAACGTTGGGCCAATTAGGCGTACAAGATAAGGGTCTGTAAATTTGGTGATAAATCCACCATTTTTGTCATATCACCCACCCTAGCAATAGATAATGGATCCTCTTAAACGTAAAACACTTAAATGGACCGAGAGGGGAATAGCACAAAAGTGAAGGTCATCACGGGGGTAATAGAATGATTGTGAATGGTTCATTTGATTTCATGACCTCCCCCCATCCTCCACAACTTAAGTGTCTTCCGTCGTCATTTCAAGGCGGCTGATTTTATTTCACTCCCCCCAAAGTCTAAAACTACTTTATAAAAGCGTACTTAGCTTATTCGGAGCCCTGGATTGAACTAGACGAACGAATTTCGCAGGTCAGTGGTTGACTTGCTCGCGAATGTACCATTTTTTTCTCTCTACAGACCGGTTTAATTTATAGTGCACTTCCCTTGTTTATCTTTTCCTATCCTATTATACTGACCAAATGGGGCTTCCGAAATTTCCTTCACTCGTATTCGTACTCGTATAATTTATATTTGCGGATGGCATAAAATGGAGCGTTTTTTTTGCTGCGAATTAAAAGATAAATGTGGCATAAGGAATAAGAAATAAGGTTTCCTTCCTCCGGGTAGCGGGAGCCGGCAACTCATACATCTTCATTCGAGAGGTGATAAAAGAGAAGATTAAGGGAAAAAACCTTATGGGTTATAACTTATGAATGACTTTCAGCCATTAAATATTGAAATTGAATGAAGTTTTTTTAATTTTCATCTTACTTTCACCTTACAATTGCACATGTGGTTGTAAAAGTACACCTGCATATTGTTAAAAGTATGCCCAACTCCCACATAAATGCCGTATATTGAGATATTAATGGACCCTAGGGACTTATAAGTAGGGAATGTCAGCAATGAATAAAAGTTTATGATTAAATATTGAATTACTCGTCTATGTAAAACTCACACGGAATTTCCTCGAGCCTTCTCAGAGTAGCAGAAGAAGATGGTGGAGGAGGAGGAGGAAGCAGTGGAGGGAATTTCGTGAATTATTAAATTGATTTCAAATTGTTACGAGCGAAACATATTTTAACTCATTTCATATAGGCCTTTTTACGATCCCTCAACCCCTATTAACCCCTTATCCTTCTGATCCTAATTTTATGACGTTTCACCATATGCTTTCATTTAATCACTTTGCCCTTTTGTTTTTCACTGTACAAATCTAAGAAATGTTGTTACTTTTTTTGGCGTGACTCAATTAGCAATGCGCGAATATTTTGTGTTGTAATAAAATAAAACAAGTCAAGCCATAAAGATTTCTTAATTGATAACTTTAGCTAATTATTTAGTTTCTAATACGAGTTTGAATACCTTGCTTCTAGATCTTGGATCTTCTTTTTTGCTCTGCCGATCATGTACAGTGGCAGGCTTCTGATTCCTTATCATTCGAGCCGCTATTTCAATCATAATTAGGTAGATTACGAAAAATTTTGAACGATTATATTTACCTGCGAAAGCCATTTTGCTTTCTCTTTAAAAAACTTTTCGTTTTTTGGCAGATTTCTTAATTGGAAATGAATAAAATTTGTAGTAAATTGGTGCAATGTGCTGATATTAAAGCTAAATATTCCTCTACGGATATACCCCAATTTCCACTTTCACTCTTCGTTTGTTTCATCATTTTAATATAATGTTAGTAGTGACTAAATTCATAATTTTTTATTAATAAATATTGCTAATGTACGAGTACCAATGATATTATGTAAATAGTCGAAGGGCATTTCCCATAAACTTTTTCGGAAGTTAATTTTTAAAATAATGTAATTTTTTTAAGAGGGGAAACGGAGTCAACCCTATTGCATTATACTTGCAGATTTCCGCCCACAATTCAGAAATTTAATAGGAAGAACGGAAGGGTATGATAAAATAATGAAGATTCTTTTTAAATGATACTGCAGAAGAATAAACAATTTTACATATTGTAACATATATTGTATAGTAGGTACTCGTAGCTCTTACAAAATATTTAATTCCTGTCCTTGTCCCTTCATTTGGAAGACTTGGCCCATTTCCTCTTTTAATTCAAACTTAAAGTCCCTGCTAATTCCAAGTCTCCTCCAACAGACACGAGGTCGAGATGCATAGGACTTAAAAGGAAGTCATTTTGAGTAAAAATATAGAGCAATTTCTTCTTTTTTGCTCCTTCCGCAATCTGGACGACTTATCCTTTAGGATTGCTTTTAACTTTGATATGTGTTTTTTTCGAAAAACAAAACTTGGCCCAGACCCCTAAGGCCTTGGACTTGGAATTAAAGTCCAATGGGTCTCAAATAATAGATTTTTCTTAAGAAAAATACTAGTTACACAGGCAGGAATATATCCACCACGATGAGTGCATTGCAGGTGGATTAAAGTACATTTAAATTCGTCCTACACTTGGTGTCTTTAACTAACTACCTTGCATCTTTAATTTATAGACTTGTGTCTGAGACTAGGGACTAGCTGAGTGCAAGGAGAAGGCCAAAAGGCTGACAACTCGTAGTTGCCCACACCCGCCGGTAGTAGAATTCCATAAATTTGCGGAGATAACTCTTCATATATAATTCAGCTTTTTCGGGCAGAGCTGAGAGAGTTGCTGCTTCCTTTTAAGAAGTGAGACTGAACAAACCGCTCCAATTACACTGCTCTAACCCTCGCAATGCTTTCTCCCTCGTCTAATAAAATGGAATTCCTCCCAAGGAGGAAGGATGCCAACCCATTGACACCTAGGTGTAAGTACTCGCCGAATTCGCAAAATTCCTCCTTGAAAAAAAAATCCCATACAATTTACACTTGTGTATTTGCGCAGCCAAGAAGCCTAATTTGACAGGTAGAAAAACCATTATCAGTATAGGGAATCTATTGGAATTCCTCGGAAAAGTGTTTTGCAAAAAAAAAAAAAAGAATTCGATTAGGTTCGTGAATTAATGACCAGTCCACCTCCTTTATCAATCTATCAATCAATTCTACCCCATTAGTTTAAATGAGATTTAAAAAACCGTGACCTGATCAAATCAAAGTAATGAAACAGATAGCCGGAGGACCCCATTTAATTTGATATTAAGTGTGTGAGATAAGACTACTAACCCATATCTGCAATAGTTCTAATGTGTGAGAAAATGATTCACTTTTCCAGATGAAGGAGCAGATAGTTTGCTAACTTTGATTTATATCAAAGTAAATACAAATAGAATGTGTCGATTGTATTTGCTCGGTTACTTTTTCCTTTAGCATCAGCATTCTCCCATGCTCAAGATCAGAGATTGGCTTTTAAGGTATTTCTCTCCCCCAATATTAATGTTCTCTGAATGAGATTTTTTTTTGGTGCAGTGTATACGAGTATATGTATGTGTATGGTCGCGCTGACAGAGATAAAATGATCAGACGTTGGAGGGCCAACGTGAAAGATCAGAGTCAGAGCTCGAGTTGGGTGAAGCAGGCCAGGGCGAGTAAAGCTCAATCTTCCACCGTCTAGTGGCCTCTCCTCCTCTTTCTTTTTTCTCGGGTAATAGGGACGTGTGTGTAGGTAGGGGAGAAAGAAGATGGGCTTTGGAGACGGCCGTACAGATTAGAAGAAAGCAAAAAGAGAAAAAGACCGATTTATCGATTTCCAAAAGAGGAGGAAAAGAGACTTGGAGGAGCACTAGCAAGAAGTGGAAGAGAATGGAAGGGGTAGAAAAAAAAGTTGATGCAGAATCTTTTTCTTTTCTATGCTCTCTCTCGCTCCCTATTTCTCCGGAGCCGGTTCTGAACAAGTCTCACTTTAGAAATCAAGAAAGGCATTGGAGGGAGAAAAAACTGAGTGGGTCACCCAAAGAATGCCTAGTCCCGAACGGAGGAGGAGGAAGACGAAGGGCTCGAAAAGTTAGAGGATCCTCTTTTGGAGGAGGAGAAAATAGGGGCCGATTTTGGAGAGAGAGAGCGAGAGTTGGAGAGATTCCACCGAGTTTTGAAATGTAGAAAAATCGCATTTCCGTCAGAGTACTCGAGAAAGAGAAGCGGGTGTAATTCAACTTGCCCCGCAAAACCCGGCATTTGTACGACTTTGTAATGTATGTAATCTTCTCATAGACAAATGTCGTAGCCAGCCTCTACCAGCAAAAGCTGCAGATGAAGAGGAGAAGGAGGAGGCGGGGGGAAAGACAGAAAAGAGGGGCTATATCAATTCTCAAATGTCGATAACATCCATTTGAGATTAGGATTTTATCGCTTTCGCGAAAGGAGCGGAAAACACTTTGGGTGTATTTACTTTTTTGTGAACAATGTAAATGCTTTCTGTGTTTCCCCGCCCATTATAAATGCATAGAGTATTGAGGACGAGCTTTTTCAAAGGGGGAAGAAAGCTCTTATCTTCAATCTACTTTGTTCTTGTGCTACCAATGTGTGTGCTTACATAGTTAATGCCCTTTTATTCCTCGAGCATTTTAATCTACTTTAACTTATACTGTTCCAACATTTGTCGATTCTTCATCTCTTTTGCTTTGAGCCCTGGAATATATTGTCTCCCATTTGAACTTGATTGAAATGGGTAAATAATTCAAGAGATACGACGGAAATGACAAATGGGAGTCAAACGAGAGTGAAAGTGGAAATTGTTCCGAGTACCTAATGTATTAGTCTATCTCTATTTTGCATTTAGATATATGAAATGCTCATCTTACCTTAAGAAGAATCAAATATTAACAGACATACAAGAAGGTACTTGCGAGATTTCTTAAAATGAATCTCCTCAGCTTGCAGTTAAGGCCTTGAGACTCCTCAGTGGCACAATGTAAACAGTAAATGGACAAAGAGATATTCTCTTGGAACAGTTCCGTACGGCTTGGTTCTATCCCCCAATCACAAGTAAGGCCCTTAAGTTTGAATTGACTTTGGGGGAATTGAGAGAGAGAGTGCGAAAAGAAGAGGAATTTAGCCAGAGAGTTTGGGTTGGAATTAAATCAGAGCGGGAGACATTGTTCCTTCCTTTTTCTCTGAGCTGGGCGAGTTCGAGGTTTCGGCTCAGGGTGAATGAGTAATTGAAAATAGTCACGGAATATCGGGAGATTTAGGATTGGAAAGAGCACGTGTTCTTCTTCCTCCCCAAAAAGAAAGTCTGTTTTCAGAGGGAATATTTACTAGGTGGAGGGAATATACTAATCCTAATCCCAGTTGCTAGTTACACTATCAAAGAGATGGATGTTCGGGGAAGGACACAGTAGAAATGAGATTATTATGGAAAGAGGTACTGGCTTATACTGTTAGTGTTCGCTGGCTTTGCTCTTCCCCAAAAACTTTCAAACTTGCTTTATCTGTGTCTACAAGATTTGTCTTTAATGGCTTGTTTGGCTCTCGCTCTTCTCTTTCGAAATTTGTAGACTTTGTGGAATCCAAAACTTGCCCTGATCCTACGAAATCCTGAATGTAGTACTTAACGAACCCCTTCAAAGATCAATGGGATCCTAGCTCTGGCTATGATCTCTCTAATTTGCTTTGAAGGAACAATAAAGGGATTGGCAAATCTTTGATCACGGGCTTAATTTATTAGAGAGCGGGGGATTTAATTAGGACGCAATTCTTAATTCCTAATCCTATTTAAATTAAGACTGTGAAATCTCTTTCTAGAGCTTATACAAAGATGAAAGGGGTCAGGGCGGGGTCAGGGTTTAAGACGTACGGGGCACTGCACGATCTTCAGATATATATCCTAAATGAATGTGAAATGGAATTGGGATTCGGGTAGTGTTTTTTCCCCTTTAATTCTGATTTGTTAGTCTGGAGAAAGCGGGAAACTTGCTAGTCGGCTGACTAAGAAGGAGTGAGTGGGAGAAGAGCCAGAGAAACTTCCAACTTATACACTAGACCCTCTGTGTTTGGGAAATTTCGGCAAAAGACACCGGCTGGGAACCATTGGGTGAAATAGGGATAGGGGTTCACCCTGCTATTGAGCCCCCCGAGCTCTTTAACTAGTGAAAGCATCCGTTTTATCCGCGTATACTATTATACAAAATTACAGTAGTGGAGGATCCCCTCAAATAATAGGTACATATCAAAAGAATGTACTCGGAGCTATTTCTCCTCGTGTTTGTTCCTCCTCCAGAATTTCGGGTAGGAAATTCATTCAATCTCATCGGCCCGCAAAAGTGTGAGAGGAAATTCCTCTTCTAAAGAATGGAAATAAGATGCGCATTCACGTGCATTAGCCCACCTATCGTAAAATACCAAGTGCACGTTGCGGGTATCATTTGTAGCCAAGAATAAAATCCGAAATGATGGATGATTTAAAGCCTTAATCTTCTTGACCCATTTGACCATATATTTTTTATAGTAATCATACCTTGTTTCTACATCATTTCACTCATGATTTCTCCTATCTCCAAATGGATAAAAATTGCACCTAATTTGTGAAGAATGTAATAAAAAAGGCGATTAATGTTTACGAGTATGGACTAAGGACCTTGAACACGATTTGTAAGATAGGATGCAGTCTGCAGAAAATTCATCAGCCAAGATGTTGAATTTTCAAATATGAGGACTGCTTTTTGAAGCATAAAGTTCAATTTGAAATGATCTTAATTTGATATTTATTAAAGAAGTTGTACGAGTAGTAGTGCATAGTTGAAAAGTTTCAATTATTAATTAAGTATTAACTTTTGAATTCACGCTTGCATTGATGCTAACTCAAGTTTACGATTTATTTCCTGGAACATTACTTTCCCCATAAGATAAATTAAGTCTCAATTTTTGACTAACCTTGCCTTGTATTACATAGTGCGATCTTCAATACTATAGGTGTATCTGTACAAATGCCTTCATTATATTTTAATAAGTTGAGTTTAATAAAATTGTACTCGTAAACGGGTCGATTTTTTGTAATAACTAGATATATTGCGAATATGTATCAATTTAGGAATAAATTGTTCAGTCTGCTTGAAATTCAATTTAAGAACTTTTCTCCCACCCAAAGAACGTAGATCGAGAGCCCACCGTATGGACGCATTTCATTTCGAAGAAAGTTTCTCAACGCAATTAAATAATTTATCCAAATAAGCCAATTCCTCCTTGATTTATGAATATAGTCCCAAAATCTATTGGAATCGGAACTAATGTTGGCAACATATGGCAATTCATTGACTTGCTACTTTAACTCATTTCAACTAGGAGAATTTAATAGAAATCCTCAACAATAAGTAATCTCAAGCTCTTTTCAAATACGAGCAGAAACCACCATTGGAAGCCCATCAACTTCCCTTCTCTGAGTTAATAAAACTCGATTTCTCCCGCTTCAAAACGAAGGGTACAATAAAGGTTTAGGATAAACCCAATCGACAAAGAAATGAAACCAATCGAAGTGAATTAAGGTTTCTGTGAAGAAAAAGTGAAAAAAGCCATTGATAGCTCCTCCAAGTCTTTCCCAATAAAGTTAATAAGGTTTGAGTAAAGCATCAATATCATAGAGTATCGACAAGTATAGAAAGAAATAGTAAATATCGAGTATCCTATAAAAAATCCTTCGATTAATTGACAATATACTAACAGATACGGATATATCATATAGGTACCTACATAAGTCGATCCCCTCTCGGGACAATAAATGGAAGAGGATTTCACCTACTTTTGTTTATCGCCAGACTGACACGGATGATAGCCAATTTGTCCATTTCATATCGTAGCAGTAGTATTTACCGTTGAAGGGATAGGACCCAAGTTGCAGAGCTTGCAGTTTGAATGAAGGGCCAACGCTAGTAATGCATTTAGGCCCATTGCTGGGGTTGGCCGCTGGCCCATTGATGGCCCCGTA